>CALNXI010000581.1:95330-125752 GCA_942486025.1 Porites evermanni | reverse complement strand
AAAAAATAATATCCAACTTGATTATTATGATAGAGAGAGTATTCTGTGAATATTCCAACTATTTGACCGTATTGAACTCCCAGATGTGGGCAGAAAACGGCTTATTAGTGTAAATTATATCATCAAACAACTATTTGACATCTTAGGGATAAAATACAAGTCCATTCCTCACACACGAATAAAAAATACACTAAAATATTACAATGAATGGTGGGGCAAAGTTTATGGTCACATTAAGGATGACGTCAATAGAATAATTTTAAGGAGGCATTATTGATCTGTTGGATGGGAGAGAAACTTTTTAACGTACTGCTTTTCGAATCTTGTTACTAATGGGGCAAAGTCCACGATCGTATCATCTAGTATATTTAGTTCCTTTAGGAAATCGTTTTTGTCAAATGGCCCCCCTCGCAGAGCGGTACGGAGGTCAAGTAATATTTTCTGGTAAGTGGAATAAGCAAACTTTGACATCTCTATTTGTCGTTTATAGTTCTTTGTGTCAGAAAGTGTTTTGAGAACTAAACCAGCGCCTGATATGCTTCCTAGAATGGCTGGGTTGGCAGTCAAACCACCAGCAACAGCTCCAATCATTATCAGGCCAGATGATGACATGTTTAATAGGAGATTCAGTTTCTTAAAGTGTTTGAAGGCCTGTCGGTGACACCAATATTTATAATGATAATACTTGTACAATTCTTTGATTTCCTGGATTTCTTCTTTTGTTTTACTTTCATCGATATGATTGAAGCAGAATACGTTTTCTTTTTGACTCATTATATTTTTAGTTTAGATAAATTACAGAACATAAGAACCATTCAATTTCTCCTGCAACATAATTCTATGAAATTCGATAGAATCGAAGTCATGAAAGTTTGGAGTGTACATTACTCTATAGATCACTGTATCTTCCGAGAATATTCTGAATGTGTAGGTACTTTGAGATGTTAAAGTTGTACTTAGTGTTAATGTTGCACTATGATTACTGATTGATGCTTTTGCTGTTATGTCAACCCCTGTACCTTTCTTAGTCAACCAAAACACAACACGTTAGTAGTATAAAGGGGTATGTGGACGAACAAAAGTGAGGGGTTAACGGGGTTTATGGGGTTAACGATGAAATCGTTATCACCAGCAAGTCAGTCAAGTCAATCTGGTTTTTGTCCTTTTTCCAATTTTGCAATGTCAAAGGTTAACGTCAAGAGTTAATTCTGTCGAGTGAGTTTTCCTAAACCTAACTAAATTTCCTAACCCTAATAAAATTTCGTTACCCTCACTAAATGTCCTAACCCTAACGAAATGTCCTAAGCTAACACAAATGTTTACTTTATTGTTGAGGGCTAAATCCGTCGAGTTTAATGTTGAGGGCTAAAATCTTACCCTAACAAAAAATAAAATTAGCGATGTTTTCACAGGATCACGGTTGAGTGATTACAGGCAAGTTTGAGCAAGCCCATTGACATCACAGCTGCTTTTGCTGAGTCAGCAGATTTTGTTTCTATTTTTGTTCATCCTAATGTCTGGGGGTATAAAAGGGGTTAACCGCTAAGTGAAGTCATTTGATTGCAAGTTGTTGTAGTGAGCAGAGCTATCACGATGCCGAAAGTTACGTACCCTAGACACTGTCCAAAGTGTAACAAGCAGTTGAAGAATAGAATTACATTCTGTCGTCATAAGAAATATTGTGGTACTAATACAAGAGTACCATGCCTACATTGCGAAAAAACGTTTTGTCGTAAAGACAAAATGGTGGCTCACGTCAAGAAGTGTCACTCCGAAGCAGCGAAGCGGAAGGCGGAAGAAAGTGCTGAACTCTTACGTCTAGAGTTATTGAATTCTGGAAAGATACCGCGATTAGATGTTGAAGAACAGACTGGCGGAGCAGTGAGCACCCGCGGAACCAAGCGTTCAGCTGAAGATTCCAATCCTGATGTGAAGATGGCAAAGAGGGAACCCGAGAGCAGTGAAACCAAGACTGATGATGAAAAACCACTGTTTCAAGCCAACATTGCCAAGATGGGGACTCCTAAAAAATGGAAAAAAGGAAAAGTAATTGATCAGAAGTTTACATTTACTCTGGATTACATGCGTGACCCAAAAACCGAAGAAGATTTAGGTGTGGAAGCCGTTCATGCATTGACGATAGGAATGGATAATTTAATGGAAGACATGGCTATTGATACAAAAGAATATGACTTAGCGCTTCAAATTGGAAGCAAGGAACATTTTAAAGAATCCAGCAATACAGGTGAAACTTGGCATATTCCAGCAGATGATTATTTTAATCGTTTGCAAATGACACAAGCTATGCTGGGACATATTGCGAATGTCTTGAATTCAGGGGAATTTATTTCCTCGGATAGAGGCTTTTCAGCGTCCATGACTCTCATACGTCGTGATGTGAAAGGCGGAAAACGAGCAGGCTACAAGCCAGGAGCCAAAATCTGGGAAGAAGTGGTCAAAGAATTGCGCTGTGTGCATGAAATCAAAAACAAGGATGAATTATGCTGTGGCCGTGCTATAGTCGTCATGCGAGAACATGCCAAGAAAAAAGCAGGCGAAAAGAACTGTTACGAAAATATTCGCCAAGATCGAGGCAAGAACAGTCAGCAACTGAAAGAAGCCAAACAGCTATACAAAGAAGCAGGCGTGCCCGAAGGATCATGTGGGTACGAAGAAATTCAAAAATTTCAAGACTATTTGGGTCCTAAGGGTTACCAACTGATTGTCGTTGACCCAGTACGTGGCGGGGTGATATTTACTGGAGAAGCATACAAGTTTGCGCCTAAAGTGATACAGATTGTGAAAACCTATTATGAGGACAGTGATGGAAAAACAAAGGCTCATTACGATGGTGTATATAGTGTGGCAGCTGTGATGAACCGTTGCAAGTTTTGTCGTTATTGTTGCAAGGGTTACAATACAGAAGATGCCAAACACCATAATTGTTTGCATGCCAATTGCCCTAGCTGTATGCGTCGTAGGAACAAGACATCGAAGGGGTGTCTCGACTACACTGGTTGGAGTAAACCGACCATCACCTGTCGCAAATGTTGCAGGTCATTTTATGGGGAAGATTGTTACCAGGACCATTTGATTCAAAAGAAACAAACAGAAACCAAAATGGAAGCAGATTTGATCTATCAAGTAGCGTTGGATAATGACATTGTGATCCCACGTAAAGAAGCTATGAAAAGTGTGTGTGAGATGCATCGTAAATGTCAGACATGTTTGGTCTCTTACAAAGTGAAAGAAGGAGTGACCCATAAATGTGGTCACGGTCAATGTGCCAATTGCTTGAACTATGTCGACCTGTATAACCACCAATGTTTTATTATGAGTGACATTTACAAGGCAAATAAACGTTATGACAACCAACAAAAAGCAGAAGACAAGATTCTAGAAACCATCAAAGAAATGACGACTGAAGACGGGAAAAAAGTGAAAGAGGTTGCAACAAAACCTATTACGAGGAAAGAACAGGAAGAGGCCTATCTAAAAGAACATCCACCAACACAACCAGTAGACGAACAAAGTAGACAAGAGTCCATCGAGAGAGTTAAGAAACAGTTACAAGATTTGGGGGTGGATGTGACAGAGATTCCCGAGGATCAATTAGAAGAGTTTCAAGGGGATCATTACATGCTGACAGAAGGGAAGAAAGACAAACACAAAGAGCTCGTATTTGCAGACATTGAATGTTGTATTGATGACCAAAGGCAGTTTACACCAAACCTCATTTGTTTTGAACGAGAAACCTCAGACGAAAAATACCAGTGTTGGGGTAGAACATGTCTACGTGACTTTTATAACAGGCTCATGGCAATGCTAAAAGAACTAGAAAAAGAAAACAATTTGCGATGGAATCAACTAGAAATGCAAGTATACTTTCACAATTTTAGAGGATTTGATGGCGTGTTTATCATCAAGCAGCTGTATGACATGAACCTGAAAGTGTCTAAAGTGCTGATGACGGGTCAGAAGATCTTGTACTTTGAATGTGACAGACTAAAGTTCAAGGACTCTATGTCCTTTTTGAATATGCCGTTGGAGAATTTTACCAAGACGTTTGGTTTGACTGAGCTGAAGAAGGGCTACTTTCCTCATTCATTTAACAGAAAAGAAAACCAGAACTACGAAGGACCATTGCCTGACCTAAAGTATTATGAGACTAATTGCATGAACACCAAGAAAAAAGAAGCCGTGGAAAAATGGCATGCGGAGGAAATGTTGAAGGGAGAAAGCTGGAATTTTGAAAAGGAACTATTGGAGTACTGTGAAAGCGATGTCAAGTTACTGAAGGAAGGCTGTCTAACTTTTGCTGCCGATTTTGAAAAGGAGTGCAAGTTTAATCCGTTGAAAGAAAATATCACCATTGCCAGTGCCTGTCACAACTTTTGGCGGAATAACCAAATGATTCCCTACTCCATTGCTGTGGAACCACCCCATGGATGGAGTGGGATGAAACCTGCTCAAAGCAAGATTGGATTTCAGTGGCTGCATATCCAAGACCAAAAGCTGGGTGGCAATAGAATCAAGCATGCAGCGAATGGCGGGGAACAAACTCTCATGATAGAATCGTGGGGGAAAGTACGTGTAGATGGCTATGAACCCATCAAGAAAACAGTCTTCGAGTTTCACGGCTGCGAGTTTCATGGCTGCCCTAAATGTAAGCCAAACAATCGACATGTCAAAACTTGGCACCACCCAGACCGCACTGTCGAGGAAATGTATCATCTGACTCAAAAGAAAACAGAGGTGTTAAGGAAAGCTGGTTACACAGTCAAAGTGGAATGGGAATGTAACTTCAAACGAAAACTTGCAACTGATCCTGAGTTACAAGACATGATCAAAGATTTGGAATGGACGGCTCCTTTAAACCCCAAAGAAGCCTTGTTTGGAGGCCGTACTGGTGCTGCGACCCTGTACTCCAAAACGGCCGAAGATGAAGAGATCAGCTATGTGGATTACACGTCATTGTACCCATGGGTCAACAAATATGGGACTTATCCATTGGGTCACCCAACCATCATTGTCAACCCTGTAAACCAGAACATTGGCGATTACTTTGGTGTGGCAAAAGTGGATATCCTGGCTCCTGAAGGTTTGTTTCATCCCGTATTGCCTATGAAAATTGATGACAAATGTATGTTTACTTTGTGTGCTACCTGTGCCCAAGAACAATTGGAACAACCATGGCATGAAAGAACTAACCTTTGTAACCATACAGACAAGGAACGACTAATGACCGGTGTTTGGTGTACCGAGGAACTCAAAATGGCCGTACGTAAAGGCTACAAAATTTTGAAGATTCATGAGGTGTGGCATTGGAGTGAGAACGAAAGAAAGACAGGGTTGTTTGCTCCCTACGTCAACAAATTTTTGAAAGCTAAACAGGAAGCCAGTGGCTGGCCAAGTGATTGTGTAACGGACCAACAAAAGGAAGCGTACATTGCTGAGTATGAAGTACATGAAGGGATTAAGTTGGATTCAGACAAGATTGAGGTCAATCCAGGACGCAAGGCGGTAGCCAAAGTTATGTTGAACAGTTTTTGGGGCAAATTTGGCGAGGCCGACAACAAACCCACCACCAGTACCATCCAGAAAGTAGCAGATTGGGAAAAACTGATCAACGATGATACGGTCATGGTTAAAAGTGTCAATGTGTATAGTGAAGAGGTCATGGAAGTGACGACAGTAAAAAAAGAAGGCGCATGGGCTCCTAATACAAGGGGTAATATTTTTATTGCCTTGTTTACCACAGCCATAGCTAGACTCAAGTTGTATGAAGCCTTGGATGTATTGCAACAAAGAGTCCTGTATTACGATACAGACTCAGTCATCTATAAGAGCAAACACGGTCAAGACAGATTACCACTGGGCAAATTTTTAGGTCAGTTTACAGATGAGACAGGGGGAGATACCATAGAAGAGTTCGGATCAGCAGGACCGAAGTCCTACAGTTATAAGACCAATGGAGGTAAGACCGAATGCAAAAGCAAGGGGTTAAAAAACACACATGCTGTGAGACAAGTGTTGAATTGTGGGTCCATGTTGAATCACATTCAGTTGGAACTGAAAGACCCAGAAGAAAGCAAGCGTCAGTTAAAAACCACTATTTTTAATCATTTTGTCAGGAATAGTAAAGTCAAAAGCATTCATTTAGAGGATATGGTTAAAGTATTCCAAGTGAATTGGGATAAGCGTGTGGTAGAAAAAGGAACAGGGGTGACTTATCCTTATGGCTACGTTAGAATGTAACTTTTTTGCATGAGTTAAGTTTTTATTTTGTTGAAAAATAGAGCACAGTAGCTTGGAAGCGCGAGCTCTAGTTAATTTTTGGAAAAGTTTAGTTTTTCACTAGTTCGTTGTAAAATAATGGTAAGGTTTGCATGGTGGCACCAACCAATAAAGTATGTGTTGTTACAAACTACAGGTGTGGTTACTTGTGTGTGTGTGTGTGTAAAAATTCACAAAAACCCTAAACCAAAGAGAAAATTTCACCAACCCTTAACCAAAGAGAAAATTTCCCCAACCCTTAACCAAAGAGAAAATTTCCCAAACCCTAAACTAAAAGAGAAAATTTCCCTAACCCTAACCCTAACCCTAACCCTAAAACCTAACCCTAAAACCTAACCCTAAATCCTAACCCTAAAACCTAACCCTAAAACCTAACCCTAAATCCTAACCCTAACCCTAACCCTAAAACCTAACCTTAAATCCTAACCCTAACCCTAACCCTAACCCCTAACCCTAACCCTAACCCTAACTATAACCCTAAATCCTAACCCTAAATCCTAGCTCTAAATCCTACTCCTAAATCCTAACCCTAAATCCTAACCCTAACCCTAACCCTAACCCTAACCCTAAAAACTAACCCTAAAACCTAACCCTAAAAACTAACCCTAAAACCTAACCCTAATCCCCAAGGACTGGGGTTTAACCCTATCCTTATTAGCATTTTAACCCTAACCCTAATCCCCCAAGGACTAGGGTTTAACCCTATCCTTATTAGCATTTTAACCCTAACCCTAATCCCAAAGGACTAGGGTTTATTAGCATTTTAACCCTAACTAGGAGAAGGACTGGTACGAGTGTAAATAAAAATGGGATGACTCAGCATTTTTCAGAAATAAAACAAGTGTCAGTGTTAAAATAACTGTCAAAATGCAGTCGGTATCCATGCAAGATTTGGAACAAATAGCCTATTGGCAAGAAAAACGTTTTAAAAGTAAATACGGGTATAATCTGTACAACCCAGTGCTTTCAGTGGAGTTAACAGAATTCGCAGACAGAGTGGTGAGAAATAACGTAGCAGTGCAAGAAGAATTTCAGTTGGAACTCACAGTGCACCAACACAGAAAACCAGAAAAGAATGAAAATTTGTTCATGTCTATGAGTGATGGTTTATTACGAGCAGTACAACATTGGGTGACAAGTCGAAGATTTTCCATGAAAACAAGATGCTATTTGACGCTACAAGCCGTGGAACCGATAGCGCTTCCGCTTACAAAATGTTTAGGAGTGTTGACAAATATTCCAGTGTTTGCTTTCTTTCCGTGGACAGTGCCATTATCACACACAATGTTAGCCATGTTTGATTGGTTGAGCTATAATTGGTTATTGGCTAAACTGCTTTCACCCACTAATAACATGAAATTGATTATCACAGTGATTCATGAGGAACAAGTCTAATCATGGTAAGTCTCAAGAGACATTTACGCCCAGACTTGCCCATTGACGTCATTGCCCTAGAGACTTTTGATGGAGTATAACTAGGAGTTGACATTTTGGTAAAACACGATAGATTTGCAACATGCCAAAAGTAACGTATCCAAGACCCTGTCCTACCTGCGGAAAGGAATTTAGCAAAGGCTATTTCTTTATTCATAAGAAGCAATGTGGTACAGCTGAGAATCGTTATCATTGTCCATACTGCCCTCTTTCGTTTTCACAATCAAATAACAAACAGCGTCACATACGGCAGCAACATTCGAAGACTCCGCAACGTTTTACTTGCCCGAATTGTGATAAAGCATTCACAAGTAAACAAAAAATGAAACTTCATTGGGAATCTATGTGTTCTGAGGTAAAATCCTGTTACAACTGTGTGTTCTGCAACGCATCATTTACAAGACGAGACAGTTGGCAAAGACATTTGAGGCGCGTTCATAGACGTATTTGCGGGGAGCAAGACATCAATCTGTTTCTGCATTTACAACATTTAAGTGAAGACGAAGATTTCCAAAACGAATGGATGTTTGTAGAATCACGGCCCATTGAAGCAAGCGAACACAAGATTTGTCCCTGTGGTCAAACGGGCATACAAGCTTACTTCTTTGTAGAAAACAAGATCAATGGAAATCGCACCTTTGTGGGTTCTAAATGTATTGAGAACATTGTTCCAAGAGTGAGTGAAGAGATTGCTTATTTCGAGTATATATTAAAGAAAGACATACATGGGACATATCAAGGAGAAAACGACGAAGGTTTGCAAAGGTTTACAGTCATGCCAAACACAGTGTTGGTTAGAGATTCAGGGGTAGTGAAACAATTAAATCCGCAAATCACCAAAACCTTAGAGAATAAACACGAAGTATTGGTGAAATATCCTAAACAAGAGACTCTGATTCAAGGACAAGCGTATGACCTACGACTGAAAGCTAAATATGTAAGAGGACAGTTAACGTTTACTGGTTTGTAAAAACAGGATGCTTTTATACGTGTCACTAGTTTTAGGAGGTCAATAAAAATCACACAAAGTTTACAGTTGAATCAGGTGTATTTTATTTTACTGGGTGCTGCTTAATTGTTGATAGAGTTGGACATATTTGGACTGCAACTCAGTGAGTTCCTGCATAAGCTGTGCTACAGACATTTTCTGGGGTTTTTTAGAGGTCTTGAGTAACTGAGAGCGTTCGCCTTCCCGTTCTTTTTTCATGGCTTGATAACTGGTTTGATCTTGTACAAGTTTTTTCTCCTCGTCCAACATCATTTGCTCTAAAATGACACAATGCACTTGTTCACAGGCCGCATTGACAACTGCTTGTGATTCGGGCGAATCCATTTTTGGGTAAGGTCGTAATGATTTGAACCGTTTAGGAAATGAACCCTTCTTGAGATGGTGTCTAAATCCTTTGATGGCTTTTTCACGATACTTGATGCGGGCCTGGATGGCTTGCAATTTTTGACGATAACTTTTTAGTGTAGATTTCTTACTTTTTACGGTAGGTTCCATATTTTTCTCAGTGGGCTCAGATTGATCTCCTATGGCGGTGTTTTCTTGGATAAGATCAGAGACAGTGCCTTCGAGTGCAGACATGTTTCCCATACAAGAGGTGAGATAAAAATGATTTCTTAACGTGAGACCGATGTCAATTTATAGCCTGAGGTGAGATCTGAAAAACATAAAAGAATAGTTCGTGTGAAACTATCATTCATTTAACACAAGGTATCATGAAGATAGGACTGCATGATGAATGGTCTCCAGTAGAGGAACCGTGGAATCAAGATTTAGAAGACATGTGGATTACACATGAGCAAACAGAGAGAGAAATGTACCCTGAGAATCAGGAGAATTGCCATTGGATGGAGTTAGCATTGGATGATCCCTTGTTTCAAGTCAGTTATACCCAAATATTTGGTTCTAATTTATATGTCGTTGACATAACCCAAAAGCCTCCGTCAAAAGAAGGTATGAGAAATATGGATTTTGAAATAGTGTATCCTATATACCACGGATTGAATGACATTATTGAATTAACAAAACCTTCCAAGACATCCAAGATTAAAATCAGAGCCTCCTCCAGAGAACATTGGGAGGTCGTCTATACCTGTGAATTCCGCGTAGATCAGTGGTCTTATAACAAAATGGATGAAATCATGGACGGGTTAGCGGATCAGCTTACTATGAAACAAAACTTGAATGGAGGTTTGCTCATACAGTTGTCTTTCAATGAGTAGATTGAAGTCAAAATTTGCAGTCAAAGTTTGCAGTCAAAGTCAACAACTAAAAATCTTATGTGTGAAAAAGTCTACAAAAATAAAATTCTTATGTGTGAAAAAGTCTACAAAAATAAAATTCTTACGTGTGAAAAAGTCTACAAAAATAAAATTCTTATGGGTGGAAAAAGTCTGCAACTTACAAATGTGTCATCCAAAGGTCCCAAGGCCCCTACGAAAAATTCTTAAGGCCCAAGGCCCCTACAAGGCCCCTACAAGGCCCCTCAGACCACCAAGGCCCCGGGGCCTTAAAGGCCCCTAAAATTATCAAGGTCCCAGGGACCTTATAAGGTCCCTCACATTTTAATGGGTCTAAAAAACTATAAATAGAACGAATTCATTATGTTAGTCATCACAATCATTTGTGTTAAGACTTCGTAGTGTCAAGATGCCTTACTGCCACAGACGTGTGTGTCCTATTTGCGGAAAACAGGATTTACTAAAGCTAAGCGAACACTTACGTCAGGTTCATCATTTATCTAGCGATGAACGACAATTGTACTTGAAGAACGCTACATTTTCACAGTCGTTCTCACCAATTCTTAATGCTTCAGGATGTTTAGAGATACAACCTTACCCTGAGTTTAAGTTTCAACACCCGGCATCAATGATGGTCGTAGGACCTACTCAGAGTGGGAAATCCTATTTTGTGGAACAATTGCTTTCAAGCAAACGTATCAAATACCCAAGTAGGAAAACCACAAAGATTCAATGGTTTTACACCCAGTGGCAACCACTGTATGAACGCATACAATCGACACTCGGGAAAAGTATTACGTTTACTCAAGGGTTACCAGTAGTAAACGACAATTTAGAAGACATCAATGATCAGGTTCATAACCTATGGGTGTTTGATGACTTGATGGAAGAAGCTGTGCAAAGTCCACTCATATCTCAGCTGTTTACTCGTGGCCGTCATCGTAATTTAAGTGTCATTTTACTGTTACAAAATATGTTTCCCAAGGGGAAATTTAATACCAACATTTCACGAAACGCCCTATACATGGTATTGTTTCGTAGTCCTAGTGATCGAAAACAAATGGACATCATGGCGGAGCGAACATTTGCGAAGGATAGACCGAAATTTATGTCTGCTTATATGAAAGAAACCGAAAAACCCTACGGGTATATTATTTTAGACAATCACCCTAAAACAGCCAGCGAGAAACAAGTGATTGCTAATGTCTTTGGTAACTGTTATACTTACCCGAACATCACAAAAAGTACGCACACAGTCCCAAAGATAACAGACGTACAACCAGCAGTCACACACAACGTTGAAAGTCCGAAGCAACTAGTCAAACGTAAACGTGAAAAGCCACCCGCAAAGAAAACGAAAACAGTGAAACAGACTGCGAAGAAGAAACAAACGAAACCTACAGTGAAAAGGTCAAGAAAACCAGCTATCTATAAACCCAAGGTTATAAGAGAAAGCTCTGAGGAGGAGGACATTTACTCCAACGAAGACGAAAAACCAAAAGACTTACTGACAGAACTACGCGAACTCGCTAAACAAGAATATTTAGCTAGACAGCCACGCAATGGATTCAGATTTAATCCTTCGTATGCATAATGCATTTTTGTTCATAACATTGTCAATAAAATATGTTTAAAACCTTTATTTCTTGTGTCTTTTACTAGTGTACTAAAATTCCCTACATTTACTATAGCGGACCGCCAAGGAAACACCTTTTTCAGTCTAAGTCTTGTAGTCATGACCTGAGCGATCTATCATGGGTCAATTTGAGTCTTACATCTTGTAGAGCAAAGGTTCTCACTCTTTTGGTAGTTTAAAGTGAAGTTATTACTGACAAAGTGTTCACACGAGCACTTTTTTCCACGTAGCCGCCATCTTGGATTATTGCGATCGACACTCCGATAAGTTCAGTCCGATAGGGCTAAGAATGTGGAGTTTTACTGCGGGTAATAAGTTTTACTGTAGGTAAAAAGTTTATTCCTAGGTAAAAAGGACATGGCTAAAAACATACACACACATATACCTATAAAAAAACCCACACACACGATCGTTCGATCGAGAGAAAACGTTTCAAAACGTTTTTGCAGTAAAGTCGCTATTGCGCATGCGTAGTGCGCAAAGGAACCCTCTAAAACTCTTTAACCTAAGTTAAATATACTTTATAAACATTTAAGACTAGTTTAAAAACGTTTTAGAACGTTTTTACACCACATTTATTACCGCGCATGCGTAGTGCGCAGGGGACAGAAATTCTGTACCACATGTGTGAGTCGTAACTTTCATACACATATATAAGTTAAGTTATTCTATACCTAGAATAACGAATGTCCGAGTCCTCTTCGGCGCTCTCCGAGTGCCGAGAACTTCCCGATCTTTTGACCTCGTCATCCATCGGATGACGTCATGCTTAGAAATTGAATTGATTATCTCTGAGTAGTAAAGGTGGTCACCTAGGGGGTCAAGTAACTAGGCAACTTTCAGTTGCCTAGTTACTTGACCCCCTAGGTGACCACCTTTACTACTCAGAGATAATCAATTCAATTTCTAAGCATGACGTCATCCGATGGATGACGAGGTCAAAAGATCGAGAAGTTCTCGGCACTCGGAGAGCGCCGAAGAGGACTCGGACATTCGTTATTCTAGGTATAGAATAACTTAACTTATATATGTGTATGAAAGTTACGACTCACACATGTGGTACAGAATTTCTGTCCCCTGCGCACTACGCATGCGCGGTAATAAATGTGGTGTAAAAACGTTCTAAAACGTTTTTAAACTAGTCTTAAATGTTTATGAAGTATATTTAACTTAGGTTAAAGAGTTTTAGAGGGTTCCTTTGTGCACTACGCATGCGCAATAGCGACTTTACTGCAAAAACGTTTTGAAACGTTTTCTCTCGATCGAACGATCGTGTGTGGGGTTTTTTTTATAGGTATATGTGTGTGTATGTTTTTAGCCATGTCCTTTTTACCTAGGAATAAACTTTTTACCTACAGTAAAACTTATTACCCGCAGTAAAACTCCACATTCTTAGCCCTATCGGACTGAACTTATCGGAGTGTCGATCGCAATAATCCAAGATGGCGGCTACGTGGAAAAAAGTGCTCGTGTGAACACTTTGTCAGTAATAACTTCACTTTAAACTACCAAAAGAGTGAGAACCTTTGCTCTACAAGATGTAAGACTCAAATTGACCCATGATAGATCGCTCAGGTCATGACTACAAGACTTAGACTGAAAAAGGTGTTTCCTTGGCGGTCCGCTATAGTAAATGTAGGGAATTTTAGTACACTAGTAAAAGACACAAGAAATAAAGGTTTTAAACATATTTTATTGACAATGTTATGAACAAAAATGCATTATGCATACGAAGGATTAAATCTGAATCCATTGCGTGGCTGTCTAGCTAAATATTCTTGTTTAGCGAGTTCGCGTAGTTCTGTCAGTAAGTCTTTTGGTTTTTCGTCTTCGTTGGAGTAAATGTCCTCCTCCTCAGAGCTTTCTCTTATAACCTTGGGTTTATAGATAGCTGGTTTTCTTGACCTTTTCACTGTAGGTTTCGTTTGTTTCTTCTTCGCAGTCTGTTTCACTGTTTTCGTTTTCTTTGCGGGTGGCTTTTCACGTTTACGTTTGACTAGTTGCTTCGGACTTTCAACGTTGTGTGTGACTGCTGGTTGTACGTCTGTTATCTTTGGGACTGTGTGCGTACTTTTTGTGATGTTCGGGTAAGTATAACAGTTACCAAAGACATTAGCAATCACTTGTTTCTCGCTGGCTGTTTTAGGGTGATTGTCTAAAATAATATACCCGTAGGGTTTTTCGGTTTCTTTCATATAAGCAGACATAAATTTCGGTCTATCCTTCGCAAATGTTCGCTCCGCCATGATGTCCATTTGTTTTCGATCACTAGGACTACGAAACAATACCATGTATAGGGCGTTTCGTGAAATGTTGGTATTAAATTTCCCCTTGGGAAACATATTTTGTAACAGTAAAATGACACTTAAATTACGATGACGGCCACGAGTAAACAGCTGAGATATGAGTGGACTTTGCACAGCTTCTTCCATCAAGTCATCAAACACCCATAGGTTATGAACCTGATCATTGATGTCTTCTAAATTGTCGTTTACTACTGGTAACCCTTGAGTAAACGTAATACTTTTCCCGAGTGTCGATTGTATGCGTTCATACAGTGGTTGCCACTGGGTGTAAAACCATTGAATCTTTGTGGTTTTCCTACTTGGGTATTTGATACGTTTGCTTGAAAGCAATTGTTCCACAAAATAGGATTTCCCACTCTGAGTAGGTCCTACGACCATCATTGATGCCGGGTGTTGAAACTTAAACTCAGGGTAAGGTTGTATCTCTAAACATCCTGAAGCATTAAGAATTGGTGAGAACGACTGTGAAAATGTAGCGTTCTTCAAGTACAATTGTCGTTCATCGCTAGATAAATGATGAACCTGACGTAAGTGTTCGCTTAGCTTTAGTAAATCCTGTTTTCCGCAAATAGGACACACACGTCTGTGGCAGTAAGGCATCTTGACACTACGAAGTCTTAACACAAATGATTGTGATGACTAACATAATGAATTCGTTCTATTTATAGTTTTTTAGACCCATTAAAATGTGAGGGACCTTATAAGGTCCCTGGGACCTTGATAATTTTAGGGGCCTTTAAGGCCCCGGGGCCTTGGTGGTCTGAGGGGCCTTGTAGGGGCCTTGTAGGGGCCTTGGGCCTTAAGAATTTTTCGTAGGGGCCTTGGGACCTTTGGATGACACATTTGTAAGTTGCAGACTTTTTCCACCCATAAGAATTTTATTTTTGTAGACTTTTTCACACGTAAGAATTTTATTTTTGTAGACTTTTTCACACATAAGAATTTTATTTTTGTAGACTTTTTCACACATAAGATTTTTAGTTGTTGACTTTGACTGCAAACTTTGACTGAAAATTTTGACTTCAATCTACTCATTGAAAGACAACTGTATGAGCAAACCTCCATTCAAGTTTTGTTTCATAGTAAGCTGATCCGCTAACCCGTCCATGATTTCATCCATTTTGTTATAAGACCACTGATCTACGCGGAATTCACAGGTATAGACGACCTCACAATGTTCTCTGGAGGAGGCTCTGATTTTAATCTTGGATGTCTTGGAAGGTTTTGTTAATTCAATAATGTCATTCAATCCGTGGTATATAGGATACACTATTTCAAAATCCATATTTCTCATACCTTCTTTTGACGGAGGCTTTTGGGTTATGTCAACGACATATAAATAAGAACCAAATATTTGGGTATAACTGACTTGAAACAAGGGATCATCCAATGCTAACTCCATCCAATGGCAATTCTCCTGATTCTCAGGGTACATTTCTCTCTCTGTTTGCTCATGTGTAATCCACATGTCTTCTAAATCTTGATTCCGCGGTTCCTCTACTGGAGACCATTCATCATGCAGTCCTATCTTCATGATACCTTGTGTTAAATGAATGATAGTTTCACACGAACTATTCTTTTATGTTTTTCAGATCTCACCTCAGGCTATAAATTGACATCGGTCTCACGTTAAGAAATCATTTTTATCTCACCTCTTGTATGGGAAACATGTCTGCACTCGAAGAAACTCCCGCTGTCTCTGAACCTATCAAAGAAAATAATCCTCCCACTGTGTCTGAACCCACTGAGAAAAATATGGAAACTACAGTAAAAAGCAAGAAACCTACACTAAAAAGTTATCGTCAAAAACTGCAAGCAATCCAGGCACGTATCAAGTATCGTGAAAAAGCCATCAAGGGATTCAGAAACCATCTCAAAAAGGGCACATTTCCTAAACGGTTCAAATCATTACGGCCCTTCCCAAAAATGGAATCACCAGAATCACAAGCAGTCGTGAATGCGGCCTGTGAACAAGTACATTGTGTCATTTTAGATCAAATGATTTTGGATGAGGAGAAAAAACTTGTGCAAGATCAAACCAGTTATCAAACCATGAAAAAGGAACGGGCATGTGAACGCTCTCAGTTACTCAAGACATCCAAAAAACCCCAGAAATTGTCTGTGACACAGCTCATGCAGGAACTCACCGATTTGCAGTCCAAATATACCCAGCTCTGTAATCAATTAAACAGCACTAAGTAAAAATAAAACACATGTTTAAACTGTAATCATTGTGTGATTTTTTATTTTTTTTTTTTTTTTTTTATTATTGACCTCCTAAAACTAGTTACACGTATAGTGAAAAAAGTTACAATGCAGTAAACGTTAACTGTCCTCTAACATACTTGGCTTTCAATTTAAGCGGATATGATTGACCTACAATCAAAGTCTCTTGTTTAGGATATTCCACCAAAACTTCGTGTTTATTCTCTAAGTTTTTGGTGACTGGTGGGTTTAAATGTTTCACTACTTCTGAACCTTTAGCGAGTACTGTGTTTGATGTCACTGTAAACTTTTGTAAACCTTCGTCGTTTTCTCCTTGATATGTCCCTTGTATGTCTTCTTTTAATATATGGTCGAAATATGCAATCACTTTACCCACTCGAGGATCAATGTTCTCAATACATGTTGAACCTACAAAGGTGCGGTTTCCATTGATCTTGTTTTCCAGAAAGAAGTAAGACTTTATGGGTGTCTGACCGCAGTGGCAAATCTTGTGTTCGTTCTCTTCAATGGGTCGTGACTCCACAAACATCCATTCGTCTTTGCAATCTCGCTCTTCACTCAAATGTTGTAAATGTAGTTGCAAATTGACGTCTTGCTCCTTGCAAATATACCCGTGAACACGTCGCATGTGCGTTTGCCTGCTGTCTTGTCTTGTAAATGATGCGTTGCAGTGCCAACATTTGTAGCAGGGTTTTACCTCAGCACATACAGTTTCCAAATGAAGTTTCATTTTTTGTTTACCTGTGAATACTTGACGACATTTTGGACAAGTAAACCTTTGCGGATTCTTCAAATGTTGCCGTTGTACATGCCGTTGCATATTACCCTTCTGTGAAAACGAGAGTGGGCAGTATGGACAATGATATCGATTCTCTGTTGTACCACACTGCTTCTTATGAGGAAAGAAATTGCCTTTGCTCATTTCTTTTCCACATGTAGGACATGGTCTTGGATACGTGACTTTCGGCATGTTGCAAATCTGTAATGTTTTCACCAAATTTTCGATGCACTGAAATACATGTTCAAAGGTCCCAAGGGTAATGACGTCAGCAGGACATGTCTGGGCGTGATGGTCCCTTGGGATCTTAAATGTTTAGGCATGTTTTTTCGTGAATCACTGTGATGACCAATTTCATGTTATTAGCAGGTGCTTGAAGTTTAGCTAATAAGCAATTATAACTCAGCGCATCGAACATGGCTAACATTGTGTGTGATAAGGACACAGTCCACGGAAAGAAAGCAAACACTGGAATATTTGTCAACACTCCTAAACATTTTGTAAGCGGAAGCGCTATCGGTTCCACGGCTTGTAGCGTCAAATAACATCTTGTTTTCATGGAAAATCTTCGACTTTTCACCCAATGTTGTACTGCTCGTAATAAACCATCACTCATAGACATCAACAAATTTTCATTCTTTTCTGGTTTTCTGTGTTGGTGCACAGTGAGTTCCAACTGAAATTCTTCTTGCACTGCTACGTTATTTCTCACCACTCTGTCTGCAAATTCTGTTAACTCCACTGAAATTACTGGATTGTACAGATTATACCAATGTCCACTTTTGAAACGTTTTTCTTGCCAATACGATAACAGCTCCAAATCTTGCATGGATACCGACTGCATTTTGACTGTTATTTTAACACTGACACTTGTTTTATTTCTGAAAAATGCTGTCATCCCATTTTTAATTACACTCGTACCAGTCCTTCTCCTAGTTAGGGTTAAAATGCTAATAAACCCTAGTCCTTTGGGATTAGGGTTAGGGGTTAAAATGGTAATGAGGTTAGGGTTAAACCCTAGCCCCTTGGGATTAGGGTTAGAGTTAAAATGTTAATAAGCCCTAGTCCTTTGGGATTAGGGTTAGGGTTAAAATGCTAATAAGGTTAGGGTAAGGGTTAGGGTTAGGATTTAGGGTTAGGGTTAGGGTTTAGGGTTAGGGTTAGGGGTTAGGGTTACAGTTTAGGGTTAGGGTTAGGATTTAGGGTTAGGGTTAGGGTAAGTTTAGGGTTAGGGTTAGGGTTTAGGGTTAGGGTTAGGGGTTAGGGGTAGGGTTAGGGTTAGGTTTTTGGGTTAGGGTTAGGGTTAGGGTTAGGGAAATTTTCTCTTTTAGGTTAGGGTTTGGGAAATTTTCTCTTTGGTTAAGGGTTGGTGAAATTTTCTCTTTGGGTAAGGGTTTTGTGAATTTTTACGCACACACACACACACAAGTAACCACACCTGTAGTTTGTAACAACACATACTTTATTGGTTGGTGCCACCATGCAAACCTTACCTCTATTTTACAACGAACTAGTGAAAAACTAAACTTTTCCAAAAATTAACTAGAGCTCGCGCTTCCAAGCTACTGTGCTCTAGTTTTCAACAAAATAAAAACTTAACTCATGCAAAAAAGTTACATTCTAACGTAGCCATAAGGATAAGTCACCCCTGTTCCTTTTTCTACCACACGCTTATCCCAATTCACTTGGAATACTTTAACCATATCCTCTAAATGAATGCTTTTGACTTTACTATTCCTGACAAAATGATTAAAAATAGTGGTTTTTAACTGACGCTTGCTTTCTTCTGGGTCTTTCAGTTCCAACTGAATGTGATTCAACATGGACCCACAATTCAACACTTGTCTCACAGCATGTGTGTTTTTTAACCCCTTGCTTTTGCATTCGGTCTTACCTCCATTGGTCTTATAACTGTAGGACTTCGGTCCTGCTGATCCGAACTCTTCTATGGTATCTCCCCCTGTCTCATCTGTAAACTGACCTAAAAATTTGCCCAGTGGTAATCTGTCTTGACCGTGTTTGCTCTTATAGATGACTGAGTCTGTATCGTAATACAGGACTCTTTGTTGCAATACATCCAAGGCTTCATACAACTTGAGTCTAGCTATGGCTGTGGTAAACAAGGCAATAAAAATATTACCCCTTGTATTAGGAGCCCATGCGCCTTCTTTTTTTACTGTCGTCACTTCCATGACCTCTTCACTATACACATTGACACTTTTAACCATGACCGTATCATCGTTGATCAGTTTTTCCCAATCTGCTACTTTCTGGATGGTACTGGTGGTGGGTTTGTTGTCGGCCTCGCCAAATTTGCCCCAAAAACTGTTCAACATAACTTTGGCTACCGCCTTGCGTCCTGGATTGACCTCAATCTTGTCTGAATCCAACTTAATCCCTTCATGTACTTCATACTCAGCAATGTACGCTTCCTTTTGTTGGTCCGTTACACAATCACTTGGCCAGCCACTGGCTTCCTGTTTAGCTTTCAAAAATTTGTTGACGTAGGGAGCAAACAACCCTGTCTTTCTTTCGTTCTCACTCCAATGCCACACCTCATGAATCTTCAAAATTTTGTAGCCTTTACGTACGGCCATTTTGAGTTCCTCGGTACACCAAACACCGGTCATTAGTCGTTCCTTGTCTGTATGGTTACAAAGGTTAGTTCTTTCATGCCATGGTTGTTCCAATTGTTCTTGGGCACAGGTAGCACACAAAGTAAACATACATTTGTCATCAATTTTCATAGGCAATACGGGATGAAACAAACCTTCAGGAGCCAGGATATCCACTTTTGCCACACCAAAGTAATCGCCAATGTTCTGGTTTACAGGGTTGACAATGATGGTTGGGTGACCCAATGGATAAGTCCCATATTTGTTGACCCATGGGTACAATGACGTGTAATCCACATAGCTGATCTCTTCATCTTCGGCCGTTTTGGAGTACAGGGTCGCAGCACCAGTACGGCCTCCAAACAAGGCTTCTTTGGGGTTTAAAGGAGCCGTCCATTCCAAATCTTTGATCATGTCTTGTAACTCAGGATCAGTTGCAAGTTTTCGTTTGAAGTTACATTCCCATTCCACTTTGACTGTGTAACCAGCTTTCCTTAACACCTCTGTTTTCTTTTGAGTCAGATGATACATTTCCTCGACAGTGCGGTCTGGGTGGTGCCAAGTTTTGACATGTCGATTGTTTGGCTTACATTTAGGGCAGCCATGAAACTCGCAGCCGTGAAACTCGAAGACTGTTTTCTTGATGGGTTCATAGCCATCTACACGTACTTTCCCCCACGATTCTATCATGAGAGTTTGTTCCCCGCCATTCGCTGCATGCTTGATTCTATTGCCACCCAGCTTTTGGTCTTGGATATGCAGCCACTGAAATCCAATCTTGCTTTGAGCAGGTTTCATCCCACTCCATCCATGGGGTGGTTCCACAGCAATGGAGTAGGGAATCATTTGGTTATTCCGCCAAAAGTTGTGACAGGCACTGGCAATGGTGATATTTTCTTTCAACGGATTAAACTTGCACTCCTTTTCAAAATCGGCAGCAAAAGTTAGACAGCCTTCCTTCAGTAACTTGACATCGCTTTCACAGTACTCCAATAGTTCCTTTTCAAAATTCCAGCTTTCTCCCTTCAACATTTCCTCCGCATGCCATTTTTCCACGGCTTCTTTTTTCTTGGTGTTCATGCAATTAGTCTCATAATACTTTAGGTCAGGCAATGGTCCTTCGTAGTTCTGGTTTTCTTTTCTGTTAAATGAATGAGGAAAGTAGCCCTTCTTCAGCTCAGTCAAACCAAACGTCTTGGTAAAATTCTCCAACGGCATATTCAAAAAGGACATAGAGTCCTTGAACTTTAGTCTGTCACATTCAAAGTACAAGATCTTCTGACCCGTCATCAGCACTTTAGACACTTTCAGGTTCATGTCATACAGCTGCTTGATGATAAACACGCCATCAAATCCTCTAAAATTGTGAAAGTATACTTGCATTTCTAGTTGATTCCATCGCAAATTGTTTTCTTTTTCTAGTTCTTTTAGCATTGCCATGAGCCTGTTATAAAAGTCACGTAGACATGTTCTACCCCAACACTGGTATTTTTCGTCTGAGGTTTCTCGTTCAAAACAAATGAGGTTTGGTGTAAACTGCCTTTGGTCATCAATACAACATTCAATGTCTGCAAATACGAGCTCTTTGTGTTTGTCTTTCTTCCCTTCTGTCAGCATGTAATGATCCCCTTGAAACTCTTCTAATTGATCCTCGGGAATCTCTGTCACATCCACCCCCAAATCTTGTAACTGTTTCTTAACTCTCTCGATGGACTCTTGTCTACTTTGTTCGTCTACTGGTTGTGTTGGTGGATGTTCTTTTAGATAGGCCTCTTCCTGTTCTTTCCTCGTAATAGGTTTTGTTGCAACCTCTTTCACTTTTTTCCCGTCTTCAGTCGTCATTTCTTTGATGGTTTCTAGAATCTTGTCTTCTGCTTTTTGTTGGTTGTCATAACGTTTATTTGCCTTGTAAATGTCACTCATAATAAAACATTGGTGGTTATACAGGTCGACATAGTTCAAGCAATTGGCACATTGACCGTGACCACATTTATGGGTCACTCCTTCTTTCACTTTGTAAGAGACCAAACATGTCTGACATTTACGATGCATCTCACACACACTTTTCATAGCTTCTTTACGTGGGATCACAATGTCATTATCCAACGCTACTTGATAGATCAAATCTGCTTCCATTTTGGTTTCTGTTTGTTTCTTTTGAATCAAATGGTCCTGGTAACAATCTTCCCCATAAAATGACCTGCAACATTTGCGACAGGTGATGGTCGGTTTACTCCAACCAGTGTAGTCGAGACACCCCTTCGATGTCTTGTTCCTACGACGCATACAGCTAGGGCAATTGGCATGCAAACAATTATGGTGTTTGGCATCTTCTGTATTGTAACCCTTGCAACAATAACGACAAAACTTGCAACGGTTCATCACAGCTGCCACACTATATACACCATCGTAATGAGCCTTTGTTTTTCCATCACTGTCCTCATAATAGGTTTTCACAATCTGTATCACTTTAGGCGCAAACTTGTATGCTTCTCCAGTAAATATCACCCCGCCACGTACTGGGTCAACGACAATCAGTTGGTAACCCTTAGGACCCAAATAGTCTTGAAATTTTTGAATTTCTTCGTACCCACATGATCCTTCGGGCACGCCTGCTTCTTTGTATAGCTGTTTGGCTTCTTTCAGTTGCTGACTGTTCTTGCCTCGATCTTGGCGAATATTTTCGTAACAGTTCTTTTCGCCTGCTTTTTTCTTGGCATGTTCTCGCATGACGACTATAGCACGGCCACAGCATAATTCATCCTTGTTTTTGATTTCATGCACACAGCGCAATTCTTTGACCACTTCTTCCCAGATTTTGGCTCCTGGCTTGTAGCCTGCTCGTTTTCCGCCTTTCACATCACGACGTATGAGAGTCATGGACGCTGAAAAGCCTCTATCCGAGGAAATAAATTCCCCTGAATTCAAGACATTCGCAATATGTCCCAGCATAGCTTGTGTCATTTGCAAACGATTAAAATAATCATCTGCTGGAATATGCCAAGTTTCACCTGTATTGCTGGATTCTTTAAAATGTTCCTTGCTTCCAATTTGAAGCGCTAAGTCATATTCTTTTGTATCAATAGCCATGTCTTCCATTAAATTATCCATTCCTATCGTCAATGCATGAACGGCTTCCACACCTAAATCTTCTTCGGTTTTTGGGTCACGCATGTAATCCAGAGTAAATGTAAACTTCTGATCAATTACTTTTCCTTTTTTCCATTTTTTAGGAGTCCCCATCTTGGCAATGTTGGCTTGAAACAGTGGTTTTTCATCATCAGTCTTGGTTTCACTGCTCTCGGGTTCCCTCTTTGCCATCTTCACATCAGGATTGGAATCTTCAGCTGAACGCTTGGTTCCGCGGGTGCTCACTGCTCCGCCAGTCTGTTCTTCAACATCTAATCGCGGTATCTTTCCAGAATTCAATAACTCTAGACGTAAGAGTTCAGCACTTTCTTCCGCCTTCCGCTTCGCTGCTTCGGAGTGACACTTCTTGACGTGAGCCACCATTTTGTCTTTACGACAAAACGTTTTTTCGCAATGTAGGCATGGTACTCTTGTATTAGTACCACAATATTTCTTATGACGACAGAATGTAATTCTATTCTTCAACTGCTTGTTACACTTTGGACAGTGTCTAGGGTACGTAACTTTCGGCATCGTGATAGCTCTGCTCACTACAACAACTTGCAATCAAATGACTTCACTTAGCGGTTAACCCCTTTTATACCCCCAGACATTAGGATGAACAAAAATAGAAACAAAATCTGCTGACTCAGCAAAAGCAGCTGTGATGTCAATGGGCTTGCTCAAACTTGCCTGTAATCACTCAACCGTGATCCTGTGAAAACATCGCTAATTTTATTTTTTGTTAGGGTAAGATTTTAGCCCTCAACATTAAACTCGACGGATTTAGCCCTCAACATTAAAGTAAACATTTGTGTTAGCTTAGGACATTTAGAAAGGGCTAGGACATTTAGTTAGGTTTTGGAAAATGACACTACGTCAACAGATTAAACACTGCGCCCAACTGATTTAGCTCTAAACACTGCACCCAACTGATTTAGGTCTAAACACTGCGCCCAACAGATTTAAGTTAGGTTTAGCAAATTTAGTTCGGTTTTGGAAAATGACACTACGTCAACAGATTAAACACTGCGCCCAACTGATTTAGGTCTAAACACTGCGCCCAACAGATTTTAGTTAGGTTTAGCAAATTTAGTTAGGGCTAGGACATTTAGTTGGGTTTAGGACATTTAGTTAGGTTTTGGAAATTCACTCGATAGAATTAACTCTTGACATTAACCTTGACAATGCAAAAATGGTTACAGAACAAAGACCAGATTGACTTGACTGACTTGCTGGTGATACTGGTTTTTTCCAGTATCCCCGATGTCCCCGATGTCCCCTCACTTTTGTTCATCCACATGCCCCCTTATACTACTACTCACGTTTACCATTGAAACTGTTTAGTAATGTGGTAGAAGTTTCGTTAGTTGACCCATGACCATTAGTTTGTAGTTTTAATTTTTTTGTTGTTTTGTCATAAATCAAATGTGGTCTTTCATAAGCTCCATTACTCATCAATGTTTTAATAGTAAATGATCGGTTCAGCCACAGCTGCATAACAACACAAAGAGTAAAGCTCCGTTACTGAATAATTCCAAACTTAATGTGGTATTTTTTGTTCTCACTCCGCCCTCCCAAATATTGGCAATATCCATTCTAGGAAAATAAATATTGGGTAGGATGCCTGAAACCATGAGACCTGATACTCCTATTGTTATTTTATAGTTACTAGCATCACTTAAATCATAAAATTCCTTAGATATTTCCCTGTACACATTATTCTTTGTATAAGGGCTCAATTTGGTATCCAAATCTTTGACCATCTTCACAGTCGCCGCTGAATTATTGTTAGTGCGATCTGGCGCAATGTTTAATATTTTCTTTCTGTTCATATCCAGATCAACATTGTAAACAACTTCAGTCGGCTTAATATCAAAAGTTGTATGGTAATCATAAGTTTTGTTTGGATCTAAATCCATTGTTTCGCCAAGAATACCGTAAGCTATTAGGTAATATTTATTGAAATTAGTTGGATAGGTGTTCAAGTCAATTCCCGACTGAGCCATAATATCCTGGATATGTAAGAAATAAGGGGTGGAGGATGCTGTCTTACTAAATGTCACTAGGAGTTTATGATAATACATATATTCAACCTGATTGGAAGATGTTTTATACTCATGTGAGTACTTATTGACATGCCATCATTTAACAGTTACTCCCTGGCTGGTAGTTGTATCAACAGTAATTACAGATTTGTGCCATAATTTATAGTCAGAAGTAAGGATTTCCAAACAAAGGGTATATTCTTTGTCCTTTTGAAGGCGATAGCATTAGATAGTTAATCGCCATTTATAACCACCCTCTGAATTCTTCTTAATGGATGCGAAAATCACTTTTTTATTGTATGTGTGGTAGTTGCCTGATGTTGCATTCAAATCGCCAATGCTGTTTAGGGCAATACTGTCAGTTAGTAAATCAGTCCATTGTAAAAGACCATTTCTAGGGTCCATGACATATGCAAATCTGTGAGTATGATCAGATGGCTTTATAAAATTTTTATTCAATGTTCTCAGATTAATAGCATCAGTTGGGTCAGCTAGATTGGTTATTTTATTATTTCCCATTTTCAAATCACCAGTCATAGAATTAATGCCAGTTCTCTGTAAAAATTTATTTTTAGACCACCCTAAAGTAGCAGCTTCATTAGAATATTCATATCCACTTTGTACTAAACCAAGTAAATTAGTATTGTTAACCTGGAATTGGTTATGTCTGATTCTAGACCCGGGTATGGAATATTTATTAAAGAACTCGAAGTCTACTGCATCTCCATTAGCTGTTGCTGTTGCAAGATGAGTAATTTTATTATTAGACATATTTAGTGGTCCAGCCATTACTCCACTGGACTTATCCAGGAATTTATTTTCTGACCAAACTTTTGTAGCTGGTTGATTATCACCATCTGGTGTGCTACATTGTATATCCTATTGCTGTTCATATCCAAATTGCCGGTCATTAATCCACCAGAAAGTGATAGTTTAGTATCAAGTTGATTCATTGGAAGCAGTCCCCTTAGCCATATTTGTCAGTTTTTTGTTTGATATATCATAATTCCCAACTGATGTGAGATTAAAACCAGTGCCTGATGCACCTTTAGGCCAGTAGGGGACACCCTGATCACCTTTGGGTCCTTGAATACCCTGAGCACCCTTAGGGCTAGGCGGGCCAGGAGGTCCTTGAGGGCCAGTAATTCTGCGTTTTTCTTTCGTATATGATTGATTATAATTAGGTTGCTGATTAAAAATTCCCATTTTATAATAGTATATTAGATATTTCCATAAAAGTTTCTTTTGACAGTCTTCATTGGTTTATCTACATACAGGAATGAGTACGGCTGTTTTGTTGCTTTAATATACTGATCCTTTGTTACATTCAGCTCTCTAGAGATCATATTTCTCTCATTACTGCTCGGGAAATCATAAACAACATAGTGGCTGCAGTTTAGTCTGATATCTTTTGGTGTTTTATAAAATGATTGAGACAGGTAAATAACACTACAGTTCTTATGACGGCCTCGAATGAAATAATCGATAAGTGGCTTTTGGTTTTTATCACAAATGAAGTCATCAAATATTACAATTTTCTGGGCATCACTTTCCAGTCTATTGACAGGTTTAATGCCATCATTATTGCAGTGCATTATGTCATATCCAACCTGGCTACTAATATCATTCATTGTTTCTGTCATGTGTACATACTTTTCCTGTTCCAGATTTTTGCCATATAAATGAATCTGATCATAGTAGACTAATGGTTTCATAAGGATGTGATAAAGTAAGTTTGTTTTGCCTGTATTTGAACCACCGCAAATTAGCATCCTAAAACTGGATTTGGGCATATACTTGTACAGCTGTTTGAAGTTTGTATTTTCATCTTCATTGAAATCATAATTTGGAATATCCATATAATATTATGTTAGATAATTCAAGATAAGTTCAGATAAGTTGAGATAAGTTTTATATAACACAATAGTATAATGGATATAGAAAGATTCAAGAGACTCAGTATTCCTAAAATTGAAGCAGGAAAAATGACTGAGGTTTTGTTATGGATGTTATAAAAGAAGTTGAAACTAGAGATCAAGATTTATATGAAAAGGTGGCTAAAGATCTAAAACCTCTAACGGAAAAGTTTGATAAGGAGATAGAGGAAATCAGTAAATTGAGAAAAGATGTTAATAAACAAGTTATCCCCTATGGTGAACAAGTTCAAAGATTAGCATTACTAGGCCCAAGTGGTGAGGAGGCGCCTAAGATGGTAGCTGATCTGAATAAGGGTTTCACTCAAGAAGAATTGGCATTTATACAAAACCAGCAGTTGCCATTACCAGCTGACATCTTTTTGCAAACCTTAAAAGAGCCAAATTGTGCGAAACAAATTTTGGATAAATCTGGTGAAATGAATAAGGCGTTAGGCAGGAAAAAAGCCCATTTGAGCACAACAAAAGCTAACAGAAAGAAAAATAAGGATGAAATTGCCGAATATGATGAAGGAATTGAGATTATTAGAAAATACCGACAAAGAATTGGCATTCTGGAGGAAGGTACAAAAACTCTAAAGGTTGGGAAGGGTATTTATACACAAACAAAAACGCTATAAGTAGCGTTGAGTCTCGCTTGTTTGTAGATAAGATAAGAAGTGAGGAGGCGAATACAGCGCGAGCGTTCGTCACTCGGGGGGCAGGGGGGGGGGGGGGGGCGCTCCACATATAAAAAAGCTTGGGATGCTCGTCGTCTTGCTTAGGCCGGGGTGTAAATTTCGGATTTTGGTCTCACTTACGGTGATCTGGGCAAAACGGTATTATATTTAGCCGTGAAGGTCTTGTTTAGGGTTGCATGTGCAAAAATATAAAAATACGTGTATTGTCTGAGTTTTCAGTAACATAGTCTCTCAGGGGTCAAAAAAGCTTGGGCTACGCCCGGATCGATCTCTTGTAGGGGTTTAATTCAAAATTTCCGACGAGCATCCCCTTGCCTTTCATATGCAGAGTCGTCCTCCCCAGGGGTTCGTCATAATTCCTCAGAGTCACCGACAGCAAGTGAAAAAGTTGAATTATGATTTCAATCTACTGCACAGGGTCCAGAGGAGTTGCGTGTGAATAAATAAATTAATTATTTAAAGTCTCACCTCGAAAAATGTTTATACCTGTCGCTTAGCACGATTAATTAGCCCAATGGGATCTTTATGAATCTACTGTAAAGGATTTCTTTGCTTTTTACCTGATCCAGATCGACTTTGTTGTTCGCCATTTTGAAAATCAATAACCGCAAGCTATATTCTCGTTGGTGCACAGCAGGTCGTCCGAAGGGTGACGGAAGACCGTCGCCCGAAGGGCGACCGAAGCGCGAAGTGGCGAGTAAAAAAAAGGATAAGGGAGGATACTTGTACCACGTGACTTAGTTCGTTGTGAACCGCATCTCTCGGTGACGGAAGTGAATGAGACCGGAAACGCAAAAGCAACAGACCGCTGCTAATTCGAGAATCAAAACATCAGCTGCGGAGGGAGTTTTAAAGATCTTAGAGATCTATGCGAAGGCAACAGAGTTTTAAGTGAAGTGAAGATCTTTCAAGACTGAAGATTTGTTGTGTACATGCCAACAGTCTTCGATGTCTTTAAGCAGGTTTCGCTTGTGTAAAGGCTTCCCACTTCCCAGTCGCAAAACGAACAGCCAAAGACGCAAGAGGTAACATTGTTGGAACCACCGAAGAATGGCTCAGTCGTGATGATATTACAGTTGCCTTGTACCTCCGCTCTACTCAGTATTACGTTTTATTGCAACAGTACACACGACCTGTAAATCACTACCCGTAATAATTTAAGATTTTCCAAACAAAACTAATGAGTTGGGCTTAACGTGATACAGCATTGCACAAAAACATTACATTCATGGACTAAAGAAAATCGCTTAGTTATTCAGATCCAGAAGATACTTTGGAGAAAATTGGAACCCTCATTCAGCCGTAATAAAAAACTTCACCATCATGCTTCAAAATAGTCTGCTACACAGTCGTTTTTAATGTCGTCACGCAACGCTCTTCCCCGCTAATAGCCACAGTAAATCGATATGTGTGCCATGATCTCTCAGTGTGAAACATGTGGGTAAAATAACATTTACTCAGTGAAAATGTAGAACCTTCCAGAACATAATCTACCCAGCAGACGAAAAAAACTTTATTGGAACGAGCAGCATTTTGGCATGAGGTAAAAGTCGTGTAGGTTTACCATCTCCTTTTATTGCTCTGATCTTAGCCTGAGATCATGCCCTCTCCCTATTATCCCTTTATGTCTCTCACGGGAAGAAGGCATGATACATTTCTTTGTTGGATCACGTGTAAAAAAGCCAGAATCTGGACTTTTTTCTGATTGGATAGGAAACAATACCGGTGATTTGCGCTGTTCCGATTGGCCAAAATGCCGCCATCCGTTAGTTGTTGTTGATTTCAATCTGCATTTTTGCTTGCGTAATTAGCAGTGAATACACGCGCGAGTTCGTTATGAAATTTCTGCCGGCTCAGTTTTCTTGAATTTGAAGAATGCCTAAATAGAAGTTTCATCCACTGAAATATTTTCCATCTCATCGTATACTAAAACAGTTGCAGTCAAAACTTCACCGATCATTTGAATGCAATTTGATACCGGCTACAAGTTACAGAAGCGACAAACAGGTTCACTTTTCCAATAATCAATTCATAAATGGAATCTTGACCTGGTTTGACTGTAATTCCTCCTTCAGAAATCATGCTGCGAATTATTCTGAGCGATCTTCTCTTTCACAACACCTTTCAATTCGTGAAATATGGTGTTTCAGCCTAACTTTTTTTTTCACTGCTTTCGACACAGAACGAAGTGAACGAGCTTTAACCAGTAAATTCTTTATTATTTGTAGCTGTTAAATAAAGGTACGGAAGCTCCAGCTAGCAGTATTTCATCACAAAAACAACACATTAAACCTTTTTTTAGGAAGCGCCATCTATACATGGACGTATTTAAAAATTTTCTTTCCCCTAAAATTGATTTCAAAAGAGACATTATCCGCGCCAAAATTTGATTCCCGTATGGTAAACGCTTATTGGGTAATATTAAACATGACAGGTCAAGCAGACGTTAGATTATGTAAATTAGGGGGCGGTTGACTGCTTGTTAAATAAATGTATCAGGCGTTATTTTTTTCCCCTCTCGAGCTAAAGAAGCAAAAAAAATAATAATAATAACGCCTGATCTCAGGTTACTCTGATCTTGGACACTTTTACCTTACTACGTCATTTCCGTCATCATCTGTTGCGGTGGACAGAAAGTGGACAGCAAACGGAAGTGCTGTCTCGAAGCCGTAAATTTCGGTCGCCGAAAATGAATTTGAATTCTTTTTTATGCCGTTTTCCTACGGTATTTCGCAAATACATCAGAATTCTAGATCAGGTTAGTCAAATCAGGCAATTTCATTGAATTTCATTTGAGTTTCAAAGATTCCAATATCGGCCCAAGATTTGTTTCCTCGGCATTTATCGTCGCCTGTACAATAATATTAATGATGTACGAAATATCAAGTTGTTCGTTACAATTAAGTATCGAGCATCATGAAAAAAAGGAAAAGAATCAGGCTGTTGAACACGAGAGGTAAATTAACGACGATTTGCTTGTTGTTTTTTACCTCATCATCGAAGTTCTGCTCATGAACATTCTTCCTTGTTTCAACATCTGATGTATTCACTTCTTTCAAAGTTATCAACGCTTTCAAACGACAGAATTCGTA
>CALNXI010000581.1:74872-93948 GCA_942486025.1 Porites evermanni | reverse complement strand
TATCCCCAGTTTCCACGGTCTTCGCTAGGAACGCGGGACCTACAAACTAGGTCCCACCGAAAAAAAAAAAACGAACTGCATTTTAGGATTCTCGCTTTACTAAAGCAAGCGAGACTAAAAAGAGAAATGCCTATAAGATTAACCCTAATACTGGTGTTTATGGAAATGTAACCATTGATGTGCCCAAACTTTATGGCCAGCTTAAACTAACTGCTCATAAGGATGGTAAAAAAGTCTATGATAAGTAAGTGGACTTTGATACCCTTGATCTGCTCACAAAACGGTTCAACAGTAAAAAGAAGTATTCACCATTATCAAAAATGGTATTTGATGACCTGAACAGAATAAGCGATATTCCAATTCACCGAACAAGTAACAAATACAAAAAAATCGGTTCAGGGGTTGCTTATTATAATAATCCAGCTGACCTACTGGACAGATTGGAATTGTTAGGAGGCTCAATACTTGCTGGAAATAATGGTGTGAAAAATGAATTTTCCAAAATTGCTCACACACTAAACAAATTAGGCATTCTAAATAAGAACCAGCTTAATAGTCTGATAAAACAGTATATAATGTAATCTAATAATATAAATGCAAGAAAGAGCAATCCATATTTCATCTGTTAATAGACTGGAAATCGGACAGAATAAAGCAGAAGATTTCATAATCAAATTTGATCCAGTGTTAAAACTCCAAAATAACATGACACATGAAATAGCCTTGGATAAGGCCACTATAACTTGCAGTTGGCACAATATTTCAGAACAGTATCAAAATAAGGAAATAAAATACTCACCTGATGGTGGCACATCATGGGAAACCGTCAAATTTGTGGATGGGATGTACACTTATTCAGATCTAAATTATTATCTCCATCAGTACATGAAAAAGAAAGGCCATTTTACTACTGATGCAAAAAAGGATGATGTATACTACATTAACCTAACATTCGTATTATCGACATACAAGATTCTCATTAAGATCGATAATAATTACCAACTGAATCTAAAAAACAGTAAATTTGGCGAGTTAATTGGATTTACAGAGAAAATTGTGACAAAAAAAAGAACATGGGACAATTCTTCCCAATATAACAAATTCCATTGATATGATCTACATCAATACCGATGCTATTACGAACAGCATATTGAATGGTGTAAATACTAACACGCTGGCTGTTATTTCAACTGACAATTTGACAAGAAGTTTCCCATTCACATTTGAACCCAGAAGACTATTGTTTAATGAAGTTTCCCAACTTAATATTTCACAAATGAGGTTTTATATCACAGACTCACTCGGGCGACCAATTGGANGCTATTACGAACAGCATATTGAATGGTGTAAATACTAACACGCTGGCTGTTATTTCAACTGACAATTTGACAAGAAGTTTCCCATTCACATTTGAACCCAGAAGACTATTGTTTAATGAAGTTTCCCAACTTAATATTTCACAAATGAGGTTTTATATCACAGACTCACTCGGGCGACCAATTGGACTAAATAAGATTGACTGGTTTATGACATTGATATTGAGATCCAAACCAGCATTATATGTAACCTAATAATATACAATGAGAAAATAAGAATTCAAGAAACGTTGTGATGTTAAAATGGGGAGATATGTTAAGAAGCATATTTATGGAGAAGGTGTTACCGATGTTTTCAAAACAATTGGTAGAAAGCCATTTGGAAAGACGATGAAAGAGGCTGCTAAAACAGCGACCAAGAAGGCTGTTCAGAAAGCTGGCACTAAAACTGGTGAATATGCTGGCGAAAAAGCAGGCGATAAAATTGTTCAATTATTAAGCAAAAAGAATAAAAAGACACCGGTAGCAGCATTACCACCAGCGACAACACCAACAAAAAATCCACAAAAGGAACTCACCGATTACGAAATTAATGAACGAGTAAATCAATTACTATCTGGAGGTCAGATGAGAAGATTTATATGATCTATTATTATATGAAATCATTTAGAGATCCAAAGTATGTTGAACGATATGAAGATGCTATGTTTGACCTAGAAACAGCACTTAATACAACTGTCGCCAATAATGCTCACCAAAAGAAAGATGGCTACAGGTTTGTTGTTGATAACAGCGGTGAGGTTACACCATTCGACTGGTATAATGCCCGAATCAGTGTCGATTTCAAAGTAGTCTTGCTGGCTAATGGAGGCAATATTGAAGTAGCAGATCATAATGGTATTGTAAAGGGGTCGTACTCACTATTGAAACATTTTGATATTAAATTGAATGGCAAGAAAGTGTACGATTGTAATGACGCGAATCACGCGGTAAATATTAAAAACTTGCTTGAGAACAGTCCCGCTTACGCCAGTAAGACAGCAAGTAATGAGTTTTTCTTCCTTGATACAACCAGAAATGCGGAAGAGCGGGAATTTGAAGTTAGTGGCACAAATCAGTTAGCTAAAAGGCGAGCAGCTTACAATAAGGGTTTTGCCCTTCGAAAAGCACTCTTAGGTGTCTCATCCACAGTAAACACTGACATACCACTGAATAGATACTGATTCTTCGAAATGTTAGAAGATGAGCTGTTACCTAATACAAGAGTTGAGATGAATTTTGAGATCGAGTCCGATGGTAATCTAATTTGGTAAGCCGGGGCTGTTGCCGAGTGGTTATCACTAGGATGCAATTGTATTTTCCGCGAATAACCTTTAACAGTGAGGGACAATCATCCTATATGAGCCAATATTGAAAGATCAAATAGTAGCCAGCAGAGAGCTTGGCATTTAGAATCTCTTCTGGTATTTCGAAACCCCGACACGTGTTTGTGTTTATAATCAATGATGCGAATATCGATGCCCAGACAGCTAATCCATTCTTGTACAACACATTCTCTATATCAACTGACCCAAGAACCTTATCCAATTGTCACCTGGAAGTCGGAAACGGAAATGAATACCCCGAAATACATTACACACCAAGTACTGATATGACTAGAGTCTTTACCGATGTGTTGAAATATGTTCACAAAAATAATGAATACGGTGAAGGGTCATTACTCAATAAATCTAATTTTAGTACGCTATTCCCCTTCCTATATTTCTACCTAACAAAACAGAAAATGGAAATTAAGGATGGCACCACAAAACTGACATTCAAATATGAGCTATCTGGAACAACGACAACAGCCTACTCAATTTACGCATTAACATTGTACGAACAGGATGTTGAGCTAATTCAGAAAGATGGTAAAATAATACTCAGATCGTAAATTATGTGACCACCCATCATGTAACCGTAAATTATGTAACGTATATTATATATAAGTAATGACGAAATATTATCCTTATGGTGTGTCACTTAGTAAAGGACAATTGGAAAAACTTTCGAGAGCTTACAATAATAACTCAGCAATAACGATCAGATTAGCCAGAAATGAGTTATCCGGCCCACATGAATTAATGCTCACAAAACCTCAGATCAATAAATTGAGAAAGGCAATGAACCAGGGTACAGGGTCGGATATCAAAATATCAAAAACACAAATCAGAAAGGCTGTTAGACAGGGTGGTAGTTTGAAGGGATCATTAGCCAGGTTACTACCTATGGCAATGCCCCTAGCCAAAAAAGCCATCGCACCGCTTGCAACAGGAGCGTTATCAGGATTAGCCAGTTTAGGTGTGGATAAAATATTCGGGAAAGGTCAACGAGGAGGCTTTCTTATTCCACAGGAAAAAATAGCACAATTGATTGCGTACAAACATTTACTATCCACAGGCCAGAAAAGGGATATTCTCAATGCTCTCCACACTGGTAACGGATTAGTTATTAGACCGACGAAAACACAGCAGGGTGGTTTTTTAGGAACTCTGCTAGCGGGTATAGGAGTCCCTCTATTACTAAATGCATTGACGGGAAAAGGGCTGCAGGCTGACAGAACTGGTTCCGCTAATACAACATCTGTTTATGTTCCCGATACAACTAATGGTCATGGCATGTATAATCCATATCCCTACATGTCACCACCCTTCTTTGGAACGTGGGAAAACCCAGTTGGTATGGGAGTAAAAAAAAAAAAAAGAAAGGAAAAGGGTCTGCTGCTCGGAAAACACAGCCCATTCAATTCAATCCCGATTTTAGGAACAATACTATAAAATTCATAAACAAACCATTATCAAATATTGATTTGTTACAACGGGTCAAACAATTAGGAATAAAATATTTCAGGGGTATCTACAGCCGTGATAATTTACCAGACAAAATACACAAATTGGAAACAGGAATAATTAATCTTGATGATTCAATGGGCGGGGGCAGTCATTGGATTTGTTATAGAAATGTGGATAAACAATATTGCGAGTATTTTGATCCGTTCGGATTAATCATGCCCAATGAAATCAAAAATTACCTGAAAACAAGCGGTAAAAAATTGGTGTACTCATCAAATGAAATACAAGAAAGAGACAGTGTTTTATGCGGTTATGGCTGCTTATATTACCTCCTGGAGAGACAAAAAGGTAGATCATTATTAGACGTTATACACAACCCCAAATTCAGTTTCACAGATCAAATGATAAATCACCAATTTCTAATAAACTATTTTATGTAACACTATTATATATGACTTAAAAATTTTGTGTTTATTGCCAAGAAGTTACTCCACATTATGTGAATCAATTTGGATGTTTCGAGTGCTGCAACTGTGAACCCCTGAGTGAGAGTGATTATGAGTCAGATAGCAGCCATGAAACTTATGTTCCAGATAGTGATTAGACAATAATTATATAACATAAATATATATAATAATGGTGAAATCGTATTGTGTTAAACAGAAGAAGCAAACAGAATGCGTAGAACCTTTGGGTTATAAAACTGCCAAAAATGGTAGACTTATGTTTTGGTGCACTTGTGCTGAATGTGGAATAAAAAAGTTTAAGTTTGTCAAGAAGGGGAACTAGGTCAGCCTGTCCTAGGGGCAGGCGTAATCGATACAATAGCTGGTACTGCTCTTGATGGGTTTGTACATCATGCTTTACCTTATATGGCAAAAAAGACCGTTGAGATGGGAAGATATTACGGGTCAGAAGCGTTACGCAATAAAAAGTTACAGAAAAAAGCTATAGATTATGCTTTGGACAAATTAAATCCAATGATCCAGAATGTCGGTTATCAAGCTCTTAACCAATTATCAACCAAAATACGACCAAAGAAAAACTACAAAACTAACAGGAAAGATTTGGATGGAGGTGCTATAGATATCCACAAGCAGATTGGTAAATTACCAAAACCAGCAGGTGGATGGACTTTACCAGGACATCGGTATACAGGCCCTTACAACGATCTCGAAAATCAAGTAAGATACAATCCAGAAACTGATGAAATATTAGAAATTTATGATCCGCCAACTGAGCCAACCGATGCCGTGGTCATGCAACATGATGTCGATTATAGTGTTTGTGGTGATAACCGAAAGTGCAAAAATAAAGCTGACCGTAAAATGGTAAAATCATTAGACGCCATTCCTTATAATGAACGACAATGGGGTCACTGGTTAGCTAGAAATCTAATAAACACAAAACAGAAACTCGGTCTTGGTTTAAACTAGAAAAGCCGTCGGGTAACAGTTGACAACAACAATTAGCAGACAAACTGCATAAACCAATAAAACGCAACTTTACTCGGCGGCGTGTTATTACAACCGGTATTGACAAAATTTGGTGCTCAGATCTGGTTGAGATGCAACAGTTCAGCAAATGGAACAAAGGTTATAGATATCTTCTCATGGTACTAGATCTATTCTCCAAATATGGCTGGATTGTCCCACTGAAGGATAAGAAAGGGGAAACTGTCACAGAAGCATTCAAAACCATCTTCAAAGAGGGCCGTAAACCACAATATCTTTGGAATGATAAAGGGAAAGAGTATTATAACAAAAATATGAGGGAACTGTTGGAAAAGAATAATATAACACTATATTCAACCGAGAATGAGGAAAAATCTAGTGTGTGTGAAAGATGGAACCGTACAATTAAAACCAGAATGTGGAAGCAGTTTACTGTCCAGGGTAATACCCAATATCTTGACATACTACCAAAAATATTGAAGCAATATAGCAATACCAAACACAGTTCCATTAAAATGACTCCTGTAGAAGCTAGTAAGAAGAAGAATGAAAATGCCGTATATTATAATCTGTATGGTGATATGGAGCGATCATCATCTAAGCCCAAATTTAAGGTTGGTGATAAAGTTAGGATAAGTAAATACAAGAGAAAGGTGTTTGATAAAGGGTACACACCTAATTGGACAGAAGAGATATTCCTGATTGATAAAATCCAATCCACAAACCCGATCACATACAGATTAAAGGATCTCAATAATGGGGAAATACAGGGCAGATTTTATGAGCCAGAATTACTACCAGCAAAACAGGACGTATTTCGCATTGACAAGGTCATTCGGAGGGATTATAAGAAGAAACAAGCTCTGGTAAAATGGTTGGGTTATAGTGACGACTTTAATAGTTGAATCCCACTGAGCAACCTGCAAGAATTATCTAATTAATATTATATATGGACGATCATATAAGAAAGCTTGATACTAAAATCCAAAGTAAGGAATCGGAGCTTAATGCACTATTCACTAAAATCCAAAAATTGGAAGAGATTGCGACATTATACCACAAGAAATTAATATCCAAAAAACTGGAATCAGCTGAGATGACATTAACAGGCGTTTTAGGTGCAATCTTTGAAACGGAGGAAGAGGAGGAAGAGTAAGGATGACCATAAACAGTTAATTTATTGGCGTCCCATTCTGTGACAGCAACAAAGCACCCTCAAAAGGCTACCCCGTAGTTTCTACGGGTCAGGTCTAATGTGCTGATAACGGCACCTCAGGCCTAGCAAACTTTTTAATCGATCATTCTTTTCATATAATATGGTCTGAATGATAGTAATATTTATGTAATCTAAATATATGAAAAGAATGATTGAAAAAAGTTTGTTAACGAAGATTTAGAAATTGAGCTGACATCATTTATTGATGATAAGCAAAATGTTTGGTTCAAGGGTAAAGATGTTGCTGAGATCCTCGGTTATAGTAATACTACTGATGCTATTAAGAGACATGTAAGTAAAAATCATAAAATAAAACATCTCCCTGGGCAACAGCGTGAAACACGCGGTTAGTCTATGACCTATTTTATTGATGAAGCCGGCTTCTATGAACTTGTATTTAGCTCCAAATTAGAAGCTGCTAAAAAATTCCGTGATTGGGTATTCACCACAGTCCTCCCGTCTATCCGTAACTATGGCCAATACAAACTGTTTGATAGTCCCTGGAATAAGATGATCATGATTGGCAATGAGATTGACCTCCATTACAAAATAGTGAGCCTCATAAGGAGATATTATCCAGATTCCATATTAGTAGCCGGGCTGGGTGAAAATCAAGATACTGAAGACAAACGCCTCGATTCGTATAAAAAAGGATATATGAGAGGACAGCCTGATCTAATGATACTCGATTATCACAAAGATTATAAAGGCCTCTGTATTGAATTCAAATCACCAACTAATAATTATCATGTTTCAAAAGCACAATATGAGTTAATGGAAAAATACAGTAATAATGGCTATAAATTTATCCTAAGTAACGACTATGATGAAATCTGTATAGAAGTACATGATTATATGAAAGGCATTAGATTACAATAGATTGCCGTGTAATTATTGCATCAAATATTTCCATAATAAAGACACCCTTACTACCCATTACAGAGTCATCCAAGCGATTATCTAATTAATTAGTATATGAATGCTGACCAATTATTAGACAACTATACTGAACTCCAAAAGATAGAATTACGAAAAAATCTGAATACATTCACTCTCAAAGAGCTCAAAAAAGAAATCATCAAAATGAAAGCTGATAAGTTTGCTGTTACAAAAATAAAAAGACGACAGATTATTGAATTAATTGTACAGTATCATTATCTTTTTCCTCATTTATTGACAAAACAAGGTTCCAAAGGTACTAAACGAAAGGGTAATAAACAAAAACCCAACTTACCCCAGTTAACACACATGCCTAATTGTTCAACAAATTCTATGGCGCCATCTAACACACAATTGCCACCATTAGCACAGAAACATCTTGAAAATTTGTATAAACTAACCGCTAATAATTCTAACTAACTGACCTAATCAACCGGTTATCTAACTGACTAACTATCTGACTATCTAATTTATTCGCTACTTTCTTTCACCCATTGTAGCATTAATTTGATCACCAGTTGGCCATAAAAGGCGAAAAGGGCATTAAACACAAATTTTGATCAATAATAAAACAAGTTAAGAAATGTAAAAAGACCAAGCAAATAATTAAAAAAGGCGTAATAATACATATAAATATCCAGTTTTTTTGATAAATTCTTGTTTTTTCATTCGTTTGCTATTAAGAAGCAATTCACTTGCATAATTATTTAGCTCTTCAAATTTATACTCTGGATCGGACTTACCTGGTTCAATCCGGTTTAATTGATCTTGTCTTTCTTTTTCCTCAAAATATTCATCTTTTTTACGCTCTTCTTCCTCCTCCATTTTCAAAATTTGATAAATATCCAATTCCGGTTCCTCAACCAGTTCAACCGGTTTCAACCGCTTCAATCTCCCAATTAATTCATCATTTTCATCATCCATCTCAACCCATTTTTTATCATTTTCGACTTGGCGATCCTGTTTAATTTTTTCGATCCGATTTAATAATTTTATATGTTCTTCTTCATTATATTGAGCGCGGCGCTCGTCTTTACAAATATTTGGACGATAATTCGACTCACTCTCCTCAATCATATCGCTAAATTCACTGATTTTTTCAGCAGTAGACTTAAAATGGTCATAAAGATCTTGTATATCAAAACCATTCTGATTAATTAGCTCACATAACTGCAAATTCGAATTAACTAAAACTTGGCATAAACTCTTGATAACTTGACTTGACTTCATAATATATAATAGAGGGGTTTCTTTAAGTACCTTTCGTTTTGTCCAATTAATTAGCAAAAATAACCAGTCCAAACCGGTATCAAAAATGCTGACATCAGCAAGAATCCCAAAATCTGTACTGAGTGTGAAAAACAGGTCTTACAGCCATCGTAGTTATATTTCTTTTTCCAAAGAGATTAAAGTTGATGCGTATAAATCTAGACGCACTGGAGAGTCTCTTTCATTGTATTTTGAAATACAATTTATTGATTCATTCAAGTTTCTTCAGACTAGTCTTGCTAATCTTGTTGGAAATTTACAACCAGATGATTTTTATAATACAAAAGAAATATTCAGGGAAAACGTAGAGTTATTAACTCGTAAGGGAGTTTATATGTTTCCTCAATCGAAAAACTATCTAAACACAATTACCTCCAAAAGAAGAATTCTATTCAAAACTAAATGATGAAGGTATATCAGATGATGATTATCAACACGCTATTAATGTTTGGAATATTTTTAAATGTAAAACAATTAGAGATTATCACGATCTTTACCTAAAGTCTGATGTTCTCTTGTTGGCAGATGTATTTGAGAACTTTAGAAAAACTTGTCTGAAACATTACAATCTGGATCCAGCGCATTACTGCACATCTCCTGGTTTGGCTTGGGATGCATGTCTCAAAGAAACAGGTCAAGAATTACAACTGTTGCATGATTATGATATGTTGATGATGTTTGAAAAAGGTATACGAGGTGGAATATCACATATAGCAAAGAGATATGCAGAAGCGAATAACAAATACATGGCTGATTACGATCCTGATGAACCTCCTACTTATATTCAATACCTTGATGCTAATAATCTTTACGGATGGGCAATGTCACAATCACTTCCCACACACGGATTTAAATGGATGAGAGATTTAACAAAAGAAACTGTAATGGATATATTGGAGAAAGCAAATCATAGTATGATAAATCCAAAGACTAAAAAAGGATATATATTTGAAGTAGATTTGGAATGCCCCCCTGATTTATGGAAATCACATAATGACTATTCACTTGCACCTGAGAAAATGATTGTTAATGGTGTTGAAAAACTAATTTGTCATTTTAAACCAAGAAAAAACTATGTTGTTCATTATCGAAATCTAAGACAATATCTTGACATGGGAATGAGAATAACTGCTGTTCACAGAGGAATATCTTTTATTCAGAGTTCTTGGATGGAACCTTACATCAGAAAGAATACTGAACTTAGAAAAACAGCAGCAAACAGTTTTGAGAAAGACTTTTTTAAACTAAAGAATAATTCAGTATTTGGAAAAACAATAGAAAACATAAGGAAAAGACAAAATATACTACTTGTTGATGATCGTGCCAAAGCTGTAAAACTAGTATCACGTCCAAACTTTGATAGAGCAACAATATTTGATAAAAATCTTATTGCAGTTCATATGAAGAAAACTGAAGTATACTTTAACAAACCAGTATATGTTGAACAGGCAATTCTAGATTTGTCAAAAACATTAATGTTCAATTTTCATTACAACTATATTCAAAAGAAATATAAACACAGGGCTGAGTTATTGTTTACAGATACCGACTCGTTGATGTATCAGATTTATACAGATGATTTTTACAAAGATATATTTCATGATGTAGAAACCAAGTTTGACACATCTGATTATCCTCCTAACCACCCATCTGGTATACTGACAGGTTTAAATAAAAAAGTAATAGGAATGTTTAAAGATGAAGTAGCTGGTCGTCAAATTACTCACTTTGTTGGTCTTCGTCCGAAGCTTTATAGTTTTAAAGTAGAGGATGGAAGTTTAACCAAAAAGTGTAAGGGGATAAAGAAAAATGTTGTTAAAGAGGGTATAAATTTTGAAGACTATGTACAGTGTTTATTTTCTGGTGAAAAGCAAATGAGATCGATGAAAATTATAAGAAGTGAAAATCATGATATATATTCAAAAGAAGTAAATAAAATAGCTCTGAGTAATGAAGATGATAAGCGCAGTGTGATGGAGGATAAAGTAAAAACACTTGCTTTAAGATAATAAGATATATAATAATAAATGGTTTACACAAAAGAAGAGATAGAGCGATATTTGGAAATATTAAGAAGTTATAATAATGCCCAATCAGAAGGGGAAGAAATACGAAAGTTAGATGTAGGAATTGTCTAAGCGATAGTTTCTTTGTTGAATCAGGTTATAATATTTGTGATTCCTGTGGGACAACTAATGGCCATGTTATTGGTTATTTTGACTTGAAAGAGTACGATCGATTACATTTTCGAAAGAAGAGTATTTATCAGAGAAAGTATCACTATGAGAAAAAGGTTGATCAAGTTTTCAGAAGACTACACCTAACTGAGGATCAAAAGTACGAACTGTACAATAAACTAATGAAAATAGACAACAATGTCATGGAAATACTAAACCATCAATTTCGTAGAAAGAGAATGATAAGCATTTTTTATCTGATCAAAAAATTCCTAGAAGAAATGGGTTGTGAAAAGAGCAAACTAGTTTATCTAAAGATTTCCGTCCAAACTATGGAGAATTATGAAAAGTGGTGGGATAGTTACAAATCACTCCTCTGTGAAAGCAACAGTAAATAATTCCAGTTAGATAACCAAGTACTTCGCATTCTTTAAACGGTGTGTTGATTGTATAGACACATTCCCTACCAATCCTATACTGTTTCCAGAAAGCGTGGAAAGCGAGACTAAATATTAAATGATTGGCTAGTGTGGGTGAGTTTGATTTGCAACTATGTCTAGCGTCTGATAGTCTATAAATAATTTGGTTTATGTCCAATTTTTGTGTGAAATACTTTGCATAGAGAAACTGGTAAACAAGACAAGCTTTAATAAAGTTATCAGGGTAAAATTGTGTTTTATATGTGGGAAAGTAAAATTAAGAAATGGTAAACGTGCAGCGTGCAACCATGGAGTTATGGATGCACGCGGGAGGTTGCTAAGCACGAAAGAAGCGTAAGAGTCGCACGAGGCGATAGCCGAGTGCGACTCTAGCTTCTTGAGTGCTTAGCAAACCTCCCAAGTGCACCCATAACTCCATAGTTGCACAGCTGCAACGTTTACCATTTCTTTTATAACAAAATCAAATTAGGGTAAAAATTTTGAGGGAAAACTATAGCTGCAACTATAAACACTAACTAAAAAGACTCTAAAACACAAGCTAAAACTAAATAAATGAAATAATTATCAAGCTTATTTATGTGACAATTTTTGAAATAAACGTAAAGCGGTAATGAGAAAATTTGAAGGTAATTCCTTTAGAATAACAGGTAGCACTAATTTTAAAAAGAAATTAACTAGCTTTGTATCGAAATCTGTCTGGGGAAATCCAGCTATGAAAGTTAAAGTTAAAACTGAAATTCGCCGACGCACAGCCGGCGCTGAAGCTGTTTTTTTTCCACCGTTCTCTGAACGACTGTTATGAATGAACACTAAGGAACAAAATAATACACACAGAAGTCATTTTTTGACAAATTTATTTGAAAACCCAAATGTTTCTGTACTCAAATGAAATTCGCTTATTCCAGCGTAATGTGTCCGTTTTAACTCAACTAAAATTTTTAATCGATGCGATGAAAACTTCCCAACAAAGCTGTCTCGAATTTGAGCGTGTTTCCTAAAACATTTGCTTGAATTTAGCATCAGCTTGACCGAAAAGTCAATAACACAATGCTAATTGATAAATTTACATTTCAAATAGACTTTCTCTTCTATAAAAAACATACAAAATGTACCTTAAATCTTCGCTCCCTCGATTTACCTTCAGCCGATTCTAGCCGCGAGGAAAACAGTGATTAATTCATCCAGGGCAAATTTGTCGCTTGATCTTTTGTCTTTTTTCCTTCAAAACGACAGCTTAGTATTTTCTTCAACTTCCACTTTTCATCTGTGCATTTCATCGGTGTATTTTACCGTCAGGAGAGGAGATTAGTTGAATTTGCCTAAATTTTACCACACTAGCTCAGTTTCTTGGCGTGCACCCAAGGGTAAATGGTAGTGGCTAACTGACCAATCAGAGCGCGCGATTTACTTTTGTTATGTTATAAATTCACATATGCTACAATTGACTTTATCATTTCTATCTTATGAATAGATAGAAATGTTGGCGTCCACAAAACGTGGACGGTGAACTTTTAAAATTAGCTTAAAGAGATAAAAGTAAAATATAAATGGCAAATATGTTGGAGAAAAAGTTTGTTAATGAAGATTTAGGAATCGAAATGAATTCTTATATTAATAATAAGCAAAATATTTGGTTTCGAGGAAAGGATGTTGTTAAGATACTTGGATATAAAGATACTGACGATGCTGTCAGAAGGCACGTATCCGCAGAAAACAAAAGGACAGAATTTATACGCCCAAAAAGCTGCCCGGTGAAACGCCGGGTCAGGTTAGAAAAAGCTGCCCCGCCAAAACGGCGGGTCAGGTTGATGATAAAGACCGAAAAAGCTGCCCCGTTGAAACGCTGGGTCAGGTCCAGGGCAGATGGATTACATTTATTAATGAGCCTGGCTTTTATGAACTTGTATTTAGTTCTAAATTAGAGTTTGCTAAAAAGTTCCGCCAGTGGGTATTTACTACAGTTCTACCATCTATTCGTAAATATGGTCAATACAAACTGTTTGATAGCCCCTGGAATAAGATTATCATGATTGGCAATGAAACTGTACTGACCTCCATTATAAAGTAGTGAACCTCATAAGGAGATAATATCCAGATTCTATATTAGTAGCCGGACTGGGAGAGAATCAAGATACAGAGGATAAGAGACTAGATTCATATAAAAAGGGATATGGGATATATGAGAGGACAGCCCGATTTAATGATACTTGATTATCATAAAGATTATAAAGGTCTTTGTATTGAATTTAAATCACCAACTAATAATTATAATATATCAGAAGCTCAACTAAAGATGAAAGAGAAGTATCGTAATAATGATTATGCATTTATACTTAGTAATGATTATGATAAGATAAGCAAAAATATTCATAAATATATGGCTGGTGTTCGTATTCCTTGTAAATATTGCACAAGAGCATTTCGTAATAAAAAAACACCAAATAAACATTATAAAGTTATTCATAGAATTGAGAAAAACATCTAATTTCTATATAACATATATAGAAATTAAAGGGGGCGTCGAAACGATGGGTCCTAGTTTACATAAACTTTGTATTATATTTTTTAACAAATCTATCTGCTATAGGAGTCTGATCAATTATCATTTCATCTATCAACTTCATTCGATCGATAAACTCTTGTTTGTTAAACTCATCTCCTCTCAGAGCTGATCTCAATTCTACGAGCACTTTTTCATATGTTGTAAATGCAATTTGTGACATTTCAATCTTTTTCTTATAATTCTTCATTTTTGCAATACTTGCTACGACCACCCCGGCGCCATTTATTACACCGAGTATTATTGGATTTAGTGTTATTCCACCAGTGATAGTTCCTATCACCACTAATCCTCCTCCAGAAAGTGTAAGTGTTTCATCAAGAAGTATATATCTTTTGTATGATTTCTTAAAACACCAGTATTTCTTATGATAATGTTTATAGAAATCTTTGAGAGTAGTGACGTCTGATTCTGACAGAGAGTTATCAATGTGATTGAATTCAAAGATGTCTTTTATTTATATTTACACTATATAAGATCCACTTAACTTTTCTTGAAGCATTACTTTGTGAAATTGAATAGAGTCAAAGTCGTAAAAGTTTGGAGAATACATTAATCTAATTAACTCTCCATCTTCAGTTGTAAACTTCCAACGTTGAGTAGTGGAGTAGTGAACGGCTGGTATAGTTAATGTTGATCTGTAATAACTTATTTTAGCTTTTGTGACATTTCTATCAAAATTTTCTGTTAGCCATAAAACAATTTTTTGTCCATTAAACCTACTTGGTATGGTAAAATTTTGAGTTGTTTTATTAACAGTTAGATTTACTTTATTGTTTGTTTTATTATAATTTAATTTTAATAGTATATTATTGTTTGTTGATATATATTTAGTTAGGCTAAAATTCCTATTTCTCCAATGGTAAAAAACAATACATAAACTATTGCTATTAATATTGCTAACTGTACCCACAATACCATAAGCAATCATATAAACCCCCTTAAAAAATTTCGGATATCTCATAATGCCATATCCTTTTTTCGAAATATTAACAAGAATGTGAAGAAAGTATTTATACCCAGATGACATCTTCCGAAAATTAACTATTATTCTATGGTAGTACATAAATTTTGTTTGCCCTTTTGAATCAGTATACCTATGGGATAGTTTCCTTACACTTTCATTTCCAATTATTAATCCTGTTGAAGTTCCTTTGTCAACACTTATTTGAGACTTATTCCAAAGATTATAATCAGTGTTAAGTAACTCCAGACATAGTGTGTAATCAGTATTAGCAGTTAGTCGGTAAAAATTAATTCCCATCTTATACTTATATTGACCTTGGGAATTTTTAATTATAGACATGAAAAGAACTTTACGGTTGTAATCGTGAAAGTTACCTTCTGAAGGTAGGTGAAGTCTCCTATCTTATATATAATAAAACTAAGACCACCATCGATTTCATCCGTCCATTGAGCCGCGCTTGACATTAGATAACTAAACTCATCTTTATAATGACTTGGTTGAATTGCAGTATGATGAACTAGTTTGTCGACGTAATCTTTGGTTACCGCTTCATTATTCTCGGTTGGATTACTCAGATTTTTTATTTTATTATTACCAACATTAAGGTCTCCAGTCATAGCGACGGTACCATCTTTTTCCAAATAATCACTCAAATCTGAGCTTCCTCCAGCATTATCATCAACATATTTCTTTGTTGCAGCATCTGTGTTTGACACTGGAGTTGCTAGACCAACTATTTTGTTGTTTCCATGATTTATGTTACCAGTCATTGCAATTGTTCCACCTTTTTTATAAAAGAACTAGTATCAGGTATTGAGTCATCCACATACTTTTTGGTTGCAGCATCTGTGTTATTTGTTGGTGGTCTTAAATGATTTATATTTTTATTATTCATATTTAAATTTTGTCCCATTGGGACTGATCCGTCAAGGTGAAGATACTTCAAATCGGTGAAACCCGTTGTTGTTGGTTGATTATTTCCTGTTGGAAGTGGAAGATTGTATATTCGATTATTATTCATGTTGACATTCCCAGTCATTGGATGACTACCATCTCTGTAAAAGAAACGTATATCGGCGTATTGTTTTGTGGCTGGTTCATCTGCGTCTATTGGAGCTTTAAGATTTTGAGTATCTATCCTTCATATCAATGTCTGAATCAACTGTTAGCCGTGATGTTGTGGGTGATCCACTGGAATTATCATCAACATATTTTTTTGTAGCAGCATCAGTATTAGCACTAGGTGCACCAACATTTCTTAAATTTTTATTTATCATATTATAATCCCCACTTGAAGTGAGACTAAAACCAACTCCTGGAGCACCCTGAATTCCCCTAGCAAAAGGATGATCAGAAGATTGTTCGTTAAATATACCCATTTTAATTATTAGTTATATTACCAGTAAAGTTTTTTGCGATACGTTTTTTTGGTTTATCAACGTATAGAAATGAATACGGTTTTTGAGTTTCTGCTTTATAATCTTCTTAATAAACTCCTAACTCAGATGATATTCTGTTAGATTCCCTCGATGATGGAAATTCGTATAAACAGTAGTGAGAACAATTCAATCGAATATCCTTTGGAGTTTTGTAAAAAGACTGACTGAGGTACACCACCGAACAATTCTTATGTCGTCCTTGAATGAAATAATCTATTAACTGTCTTTGATTTCGATCGCAAACATAGTCATCGAATATCACAAGTTTTTGATTGTCTTCATAATCCATTTCTGTCACTGGGGTTATTTCATCATTACTCACATGAAGAATTTCATATCCGAGTTTACTACTCAACTCCCTCATTTTTTGAATTAACTTTTGATACTTATCCTGTTCTAGATTACGCGCGTAAAGATAAATCTCATCATAATACAGTAGTGGTTTAATTAACATGTGGTACAACAGATTAGTCTTACCACTTCCACTGTTTCCACAAATTAACATTCGAAATGTGTCTGATGGCATGTAAGGAAATAACTGTTTATATTTTTTATCTGGGTTGTTACTACTATCACAGTTTGGTATTTCCATTTATATAATGATTTAATAAAATGAATGTTGAAGAATACAAAAAACTTGCACGAAATAAAATTGAAGCTGATGCTTTGACTAAACAGGTGAAAGATATAATAAAAATAACAAAATGGTAAAAACAAGATGCTCGAGAAGGTTTTAAAAAGTCATTTAAACCTCTGATTTCCCAGTTTGAAAAACCAGAGGACCCCCAAACAAAAAATATTTTTACCCAAAACCAGGAAATGCTTAAAATCAGCGTGTTCTTACAGAAGAAGCTATAAATAAAAAAAAAAAAGCTATTAAAAAATTGGCTGAACAATATGAGAGATTAGCTGATATAAAAGAATTGCCAGACTCAGATGACTGGGTACCATTACCACCACTAGATAATGAAGGAGACCCCTGGGATAGTTCCTGGGTACCTGTACCTAAACCATCAGGTAATTTAGAAAAAAACTTTGTTGGTAATGAACTTATTTTTGTACAAAATTATGATTATCCGAGACCAAGTGAATTTAATGAAACTAGTACTCAAGATTTAGAACAAATACATACAAACTTAAACGAAAATATAAGATTGTTAAATGGCCGAATTGTAGGTAGAAAAAAATAATAAAAATCCATCTCCAGAGTATGTAGCTGGAACTAATAAATTAAAAGAATCAGTAGGTATACTAAAAAAAATAAAGAAATACAATGAATAGTTATTTTAACTCAATTAACTATCAAGTAGGGCAGGGTATTTACTTTTATAACTCCCCCCAAGAATTACTAAAAAGACTTGAACTACTAGGTGGATCACTTGCCGCAGGAAACGATGGTGTATTGTCTGAATACATTCAAATCGCACATAAACTTAGAGACCTTGAGGTTGTTAATAATAACCAACTTAATAAACTATTACGAAATTATATATCAATTAAATAAAAATGGGAGAACGAGCTATCCACATTTCCTCAATAAACAGGGAAAAAAGAGGAACAAGCAGACCTGGTGATTTTACTATTAAGTTTAATCCATCTCTGAAACTTGACCCTGATATGAAACACGAACTTGCTCTTGATCGGCTGTCCATGACTTACTCTTGGTACAACATTAGAAGTGATTATGGAAACAATAAAATCAAATACACCCACGATGGATCCACCTGGCAAACAATTACTTTTACAGATGGAGTGTATTCCTACTCAGATATTAATGACTACATTCATCAATATATGAACAAGAAGTGATTTTGAAAAGCATTTCACTATAAAAAATTGCGATAAAACATTTCTTAAAATCATTTTAAGATTAAAAAAATTGCTAAAAAGCGACGACGTTTCGACGTTAGCTGAACGTCATTATCAAGTCAAAATAAGTTAGTGATTTTTGGTCTATAAATACTAAAAAAAAACAACAATAGCTGATTAAAAATTGTAACGTGAGAAAATATTAAACAAAGAGTTTCGCACGTATGGAGTCCGTCTGAATATTTAAATTGGGCTTAAGTTTCTTGATGAAGAGCATTTCAAATACTAAACAATCAAATTTGCTCTGGCACTTTCTTAAAACCGTGAATTGGCTTTCTCTCAAAAGGTTGTTGTTACCGTGAGCTTCTAAGAAATGTCTACCGATTGCCGAATTTTTGTGCTCAGCAATGCGTTGATGAAGGTGTCGGGCTGTGTACCCGACATAATCTGCATCGCACAGATCACATGAAAAATTGTAAACAACACACTGCTTATTAACAATTGACGGCTTGATTTCTTTGGGTCTGAGGTCTTGCCCCAATTTCTTGCTCACGAAAACTGGTTGCAAAGTAGGGCCAATCTTATGGCTAAGATCGCGTAACTGCTTACGAACCGCATTAGCGGCCACTTGATCTTTAAAAGGAAGACTAATTCTTACT
>CALNXI010000581.1:47115-66026 GCA_942486025.1 Porites evermanni | reverse complement strand
CAAATAGTCTGAGAACGGTGCTCGTAGGCCAACAAATCATCTGAATGCAGCTCGGCGTTCGAAGTAACTGTAGCGACGAAATTCACTCTTGTTTACGGACCTTTATTTCCAATACTGCAAGGACGGCTACAATCTTGAATCGTGACAATACACGAAGACAATGTTCCAAACAATACAGTCGTCAATGCGTCGAAACCGATCAATTTTGGTCGTTACTTCGAGTGAATGCCCAAGCTGCAAACACTCGCTGAAACGTATCAAAAGGCAACTAAAAACAAAGTCACATGACCTCTAAAGGCGGGAAAACAAACGAAACAGGGCACCCAGCCGCTACAACAACATTAGAAGTGATTATGGAAACAATAAAATCAAATACACCCATGATAGATCCACCTGGCAAACAATTACTTTTACAGATGGAATGTATTCCTGCTCAGATATTAATGATTACATTCATCAATATATGACTCAAAAAAACCATCACTCAACAGACTCAAGTGGAAAAAAAGTTTATTCAATTAATCTAACTGTTATACTATCTACCTATCGAGTTTTAATTTCAATTGGTAATAACTATCAACTTGATTTGAGAGGAACAGAATTTGGAGACCTAATTGGATTTGAAAAGAAACTTGTTACAAAAACAGAGTATGGAACAAAACTACCAAATATCACAAATTCGATTGATGTTTTGAATATCAACACAAGCGCAATAACTGATAGCATTGTAAATGGAATAAATACAAATACCATTGCTGTGATACCAACAGACAATCTCACAAGGTCTTTTCCATTTACGTTTGAGCTTAAAAGACCATTGTATTGCCCTGTTTCTACATTTCACATTAATGAAATGAGAATCTATGTGACAGACTCGCTTGGAAGACCAGTAAATTTTAACGGTATTGATTGGTTTATGACTTTGATACTCCATTCAATGTAATATAACTATTAAAATAAAATGATGAGACAATCAGAGTTTAAAATGAAACATGACCCTGAATTGGGGAGATATACGAGACAACATATTTATGGAGAAGGAATGATGGATGTGTTTAAATCGTTTGGTTCAAAATTATTTGGAAAAACAGTAAAATCAGCTGTTAAAAAAGGAGCTAAAAAAGCGGTGACAGCAGCTGCAACAAAAACTGGTGAACATGTTGGCAAAAAGGCTGGTGATAAGATAGTGCAAATGTTATCCAAAAGTAATAATAGTAAACCAAAAGTTACTTTTAATGAAAATGTTGAAACAATTCCAAGTAAAAAAGAGATAAATCAAAGAGTGAATGCCATTCTGAGTGGAGGTTCAACACGTAAGAGAAAAATTATATAATTATTAAAATAAATGAAGTCCTTTAGAAATCCAAAATATTTAGAAAGATATGAGGATGTTGTTTATCACCTAGAACAGGCTCTAGATACAGCCCCAGCAAATAACGCGCACCAAACTAAAACAGGTCTTAGATTTGTTGCTGATAATACAGGAGAAGCTACTGCTTTTGATTGGTATAACGCACGATTATCAATGGATTTTAAAGTAAATAAGCTGGCAGATGTAGGAAATATTGCGGTTGCTGACCATAACGGAATTGTAAATGGTAGTAACTCCTTTATAGAAAAATTAAGTATCCTGGCAAATGGAAGAGAAGTTTATAGTTGTAATTATGCAAATCATGTTGTAAATATTAAAAATTTGCTTGAGTATAATCCTTCTTATCTTCAGAGTGTTGCTACGAACGAATTTTATTTTCTTGATACATCAAGAGCTGCAGAAGAAAGACCTGCTCAAGCAACTTATAATAAAGGTTTTCATGCAAGAAAATTACTATTAGGTGCATCAGCCACAGTAAACCGTGAAATTTCTCTTAATAGATAGTCTTTCTTTGAAGCATTGGAAGATAAATTACTTCCAAATACAAAAAATGACCTAAATATCGAAATTGAAAAAGATGCAAATTTAATTCTTAAAGCTGCTGATGACTGTAGAGTTATTATAACAAGACTACAACTTTTTATTACAAAACTTACGTTTAATTCGGAAGGACAAAAGTTGTACATGGACAATTATCTTAAACCTTAGAAATGGACATATTTGAATGAAGTAATTGAAAGGTCAAATAATACACAGCAACATTTGATGCACAAACAGCAAATCCATTTTTATACGACACTTTTGATCTGCCAAATAATGCTAATATATCAAGATGTTACCTGGAAGTTGCAAATGGAAACGAATATCCAGATATTCACTTTAAACCTTCTACACATATGACAAGAGTTTTTAGAAATGTAATGTCATACGTTTATTTATGCAAATAACGATTATCAAGGTGGGACATTACTTAATAGAAGTAATTTTGAATTTTTATTTCCTTTTGTTTATTTTGACCTGACAAAACAAAAAATGGATATCGAAGATGGTGTTACAAAACTAGCATTTCATTACGAATTATCTGCTAATCCAAACGCTGATTATAATATTTACGCATTAGTCTTACATGAAAGAGTAGCAGAAATATCACAACAAGATGGAAAACTATTGCTTCGGGCTTAATCTAAAAATAAAATAAAATGAAAAACCAAACAGGTAATTACATTCAACATATAATATACTTAACACCATCACAAATAAAAAGTTTTGGAAAAAGCTATATTATACATCAAGACTATAGCAACCTAAAAAACAAAAAACGTTTTATAGTTTTTCTTACAAAAACCCAAATTAAAAAGCTTGACAAGGCAAAGGCAAAAAAGGAAAAAGTTGATTTAAAATTTAGTAAAACACAATTTAAAAAAACTTTAAATCATGTTAGTATAGAAAATAGGAAAAATCTTCAGCTTTTACTTAAAAATATAAAAGAAGAAAATAGGAAAAAACTAGATAAAATAAACAAAATTAAACTTCATCTTTGGCTTAAAAATAAAATAGAAGAAAATTAAAAAAAATAGACCTAAACCTAAAAAGACAAGATTAAGAGATGTAATTAAATTTCCTGAAATTAATTTAATATAAATATTATAATAAAAATGACTACTTATATAGAATATGGTGTAACACTTACAAATGTACAAAAGTCAAAACTGGCTTCTGCAATATTAAATAAATCACCACTAACGCTTAGATTAAAACATTCACATCTTCGAGGTTCTGATGAGTTAATGCTAACAAAAAGACAAATTGCTAAAATAAAAAAATTACTGGCAAATGGCACAGGAAGTGATATAAAGATAAGTAAAACTCAGATTAGAAAATCTGTAAAACATGGTGGAAACTTATTTACTTCACTCGCATCTCTTGGAGCAAAAGTACTACCATATGTAATAAAAGGAATTTCAAAAGCTGTTCCTGCATTGGCAACTGGTGATGCTACTGCACCTGGAGAACTTGGAATAAATAAAATATTTGGAAAAGGAATTATAATTCCCAAAATGTTTATCCCAATGTTACCAGCTATTAGAGGAGAATTTACCAAATCACAAATAGACCTAATAAACAAAGCTTATCAAACAGGTCGTCAACTGGCTATAAAACCAACTCGTAGGCAGATAGAAGGAGGATTTCTTGGAACTCTTGCATCTATTGGAATTCCAATGGCAATTAGTTTAGTATCTAAGATGTTTGGCTCTGGGCTTCAGGTTGAGAGACAATCATCATCTAATACAGCAAATGTTTACGTTCCACATCCTCCTCCACCCACACACGGTGAAGGTTATCCTTATCACTCACCACCACCCTTTTTAGGTACCTGGGAAAACCCAATTGGAATGGGGGTTAAAAAAAAAAAGTCTAAGGGCTAAGAACTTCTTCTAGGAAAAAACAGCCCATTCAACTCAATGCCATTAATAGGGGCCATTTTGTAATTAAGCCACTATCCAACTTTGACCTCATGGATTGGGTCAAAAGACTTGGTATTAAACATTTTAGAGGAATTTACAGTCGTGATGGACTACCAAATAGGATTAGAAAAGAATGTGGAATAATCAATCTCGATGATACTCAAGGATCTGGAACACACTGGGTTTGTTATAGAAATATAGACAATGTAGTCGAGTACTTCGATGCATTTGGTTTAAAAATGACAAATGAAGCATTAGAGTATTTTCGTACTTCTGGAAAACGCATAGTTTACTCAATGGATGAAATACAAAATCGCAGTACTGTTCTCTGTGGTTATTGGTGTTTATATTATCTGTTTGAGCGACATAAAGGTACTAGTATTCTAGATGTAATACATAATCCACATTTTGATAATGACAACAGCGATTTTATAAAGGCATACTTCTCTTAAGACTAAATATAAAATTTATATTTAGTCTGAATCCGCTGGCAAATCCTTTAGCTGTTTAACACTCTCAACTTTTACACTTAAATCTTTAACACTATCAACTATTTCATCAAATTTCGAGTAAATATTAATAAGTCTAAAAAGTTTCTTCTTTTTATCACTATTTATTTTCAACCACGAATAGTCCTCATCTCTGATTTTTCCCCACATCTCACATTCACCAGCCATTAGTACTCTAGAAAGATCATCATTTTTCTTTCTAAGAGTCGCAAACTCATTATTTATTTGTGTTCGTACATCTTTCTTTAACATCCATTTTTTTTTCTATCTCAGGAAAGAATTTGGCCTCCATTTATTTATCAGTCTATATAACTTTTCCCCTGAGTAGATATCTTATCTCAGATACCATTTTCGTTATATCATTCAACTTTAACTTAAGTTCATCATATACTTCTTTCACATAACCAATATTAACTAACTCATAAGCTTCGTCTAGTGATTCTTCAATCTTAAGTACATTATTTTTTAAAAGTTTACCACTATCCATTTATTATATAAATAGATAATTTCCTTTTACAACTTTATTAAGTGTACTTGATTTATCACTTATTTCCATAAGCAGCTCAAATATTTTTATAAATCGAGTATCATTTTCCAATCTAGCATAGTCAGCATATTCATAACTCACGTTTAAAAAAATTATATATCTTTTGAAGTTCACTTTTTAGAAAATTAGCTCTCGTTGTCATTTTATCTAAACATTATAATAAATGAAAGAATCATATTGCATTGTAGATAAAAGAGTAACTCCTTGCACAGAGCCAAGTGGTTACCAGAAAGATAAAAGAGGACGTACTCAGTTCTTTTGCAAATGCGCTGTTTGCGGAACTAAAAAAGTTAGATATGTAAAAAAAAACTAGTCAGCCCGTCTGAAGGGGCGGGCGTTTTTGATACTGTTGTTGGTACAGCAGTTGATGGATTTGTTCATTACGGTTTACCTTGGATGGGTAAAAAAGCAGTTGAAATGGGACGATATGGAGCAAGTGAGTTAATGAGAAACAAAAATCTTCAAAAGAAAGCTGTAAATTATGGAATCAATAAACTCACTCCATTTATTCAAGATTCTGTTGGAACAGCAATGGATGAACTATCAACAAAAGTGAGACCAAAAAAGAAATATAAAACTGATAGACCAGAATTGGACGGAAAAGGAATTGATCTTCACAAATGGATTGGTAAATTACCAAAACCAAAAGCAGGATGGACTCCAGGTAAGTATAAATATATGGGACCCTACAATCCTCTCGAACAACAATTAAGTTATAATCCTGAAACCGGAGAAGTTACAGAGTGGAAAGTTAAACCGTATAACAAAGTTGATGAAATTGCAGCTTATCACGACATTTGTTACGACATGGGAAGAAACAAAGGTGATTGCGACAGAGAAATGGTACAATCTTTGGATGAAATACCTTATGGTGAAATGCCAAAGTGGGGCTCAACTACTAGATTCTTGATTAATACAAAACAAAAACTTGGACTTGGCCTTCAAAAAAACGCGCGTTGGCGTTGAGTAGTGATTGGTCTCAACAATTAGCCGACGAACTTCACAAACCAATCACAAGACACTTTCAAAAGAGATCAGTGGTGACAAACAAGATTGATGATATCTGGGCTGCTGATTTAGTTGAAATGCAAAAGTTTAGTAAATGGAATAAAGGTATTAAATATCTTCTAATGGTAATAGATGTGTTTAGCAAGTATGGATGGATTAGGGGACTGAAAGATAAAAAAACTGAAACTGTTAGTAAAGCATTTGATGATATATTTAAGAGTAAACGTAAACCAAGGATGCTATGGACAGATAAAGGTTCTGAGTTTATCAGTAAACATTTCAAAGAGTTTCTGAAGAGTAAAGGAATTAAACTGTATCACACTGAAAATGAAGAAAAATCTAGTGTTGTTGAGAGATGGAATAAAACAATGAAAAACAGAATGTGGAAGATGTTTACTGTAAATAACAACACTGTTTACTGGGACAAGATAGATAAACTAGTTAATGATTACAATAATAATAGACATTCCAGTGTAAAAATGACTTCTGTTGAAGCTAGTGAAAAGAAAAATGAAAATAAAGTTTGGTTTAATTTGTATGGTAATTTGATCTACTTAAAACCTGGTAAACCAAAGTTTTCTTTCGGAGACAAAGTTAGAATTTCAAAATATAAAAGGCAAGTATTTGATAAGGGTTACACACCAAACTGGACCGAGGAGATATTTGTAATTGATAAAGTTTTACCAACAAAACCTGTTACGTATAGTGTTGTTGATTTGACAGGAGAAGAGATTAAGGGTTCCTATTACGAGCAAGAATTACAAAAAGCAAAACAGCAGACATTTAGAATAGAAAAGGTTACCAGACGAGATAATAAGAAAAAGATGGCATTAGTAAAATGGAGTGGATATCCTGATAAATTTAACTCATGGGTGAGTTCTAAGGATTTGGTTGATTTTTAATACAAATATGTGTATTAAAAATAAATCCTAGTATTACTCAGTTACTTCTTTATCAGATATAACTAAGTCTTCAAGACCATCTTTTGTATAATCACCCTCACTCTCTTCCTCTTCCTCTTCCTCTTCCTCTTCAATTGTTAGTAAAGGCTCTCTAGGTTAGACATAGCACTCATGTACTTTTACTTGTAAAGATGTAACAGTCTTACTTATGAAGATTCCTTCGATTATCAGTGCCATTCGTACATTGCAGCACTGATCAATATATCTAAAAGGATTTAAATTCTTCTTTCCCTTTGTCTTAAATAGGGAAAGAATTTTCTTAGATTTTTCTTAGTAAATCAGTTTTGCGTAAAGAACTGGTGCGGATGAGGGATCTAGTCGTGTTTTCTTCTTTCCTTTCTTATCTATATATTCTTCCTGTTTGTAATAAAATAGTGAAGACAGAGTTGATGCTAGATCTGCACCGTATTCATTCTCTAGATGTTGCTGAGAGATACTTGTTATATTGTTAATAGCTTCAAAAAATGCTTTTTCTTTAGTATTCGGCTCACTATCTTTAGCCCAAAGGCATACTGGAATACTATAACCTACTAACTTGTTTGTTTCTTGGTTCTTCTTCTCATTCACACCAAAAGAGAAAAGAAATGGAGTTTCAATTACCAAAGCTCCTTTTTTCCATTTGGATATTTGACTTCAATTGGGATACGTTTGTATTTGATCTTGCTATCTTTAACCTTATACTCTTTGGCTTCATTAAAGATAATGTTGTTAGTCGTTAGATGATCGCATTTTTTATTATTATAATTTAATCCTTAAGCCATAATTTATTTTTCTGGCCAGAGTAGATTCACGCTCCAGAAATTAGCCGATTCAGGATTAGTATAAGTTAACTTTCCCTGCTTATTTTTAATCTTTTTAGCTCGAGTGAGATACCTCTCTTTTCGCTCTTTGTCTTTATGAATTAAAAAATCTGGATATTGTGATGACCCGAAATGAATTTTCTTTCCACTTGAAAGTGTTGCTACATATTTGTTATTTTTGCGTGCGTGAATAATAGTTTAGCGATTCAACACCGAGTTTTTTTGCTTTTTTGGCTAGTTTTTTAAACTCTTTACCGGTAACAACATATTTATCTTCATCTGATGAGGAGGAATCTTTAGGCTCATATGTTGGATCCTCATCATGATTATATCCATCATCAACTATAAAATCTTTTTCTTCTTTTGTAGGAATATCATTCTTGGACTCAATTTATTATTTGATTAGATTAATTTTTTGGGGGGAATTTCCCTGTTATAAAAGCAACATCTTAATGTTATTATAAATCTTATCCTCATAAATTTTTGTATAATTATACTTATTTTTATAATTTTTACGTTTTCTATCAACTCTTGAAAATCCATCCCTACTCAAATCATAATCAATCTTATTATGTGGTCTTCCTTTAAAATTAGAAAAAACAATGAATGTAATTAAACTATTATAAATATTTGGATCTAATAGCCGTAATCTAGTCTTTCTATCTGTTTGTTGATAAATTACTTTTCCTTTCCACTTTTCTATCTCCGAAAGAGTTATTTTACCATTATCTATGTCAGTCAGTTTAATTTTTCTTAAATCATTAAATAAAATTTGTTTTAAATTATAATGATTATCAACTATATATATTAATGTTGGTTCTTCTTTTACATATAATACATTTTCGGGATAAAGTTCATATTTTTTTAGAAAAGTAATTCCATATCTATAATAATTATCCAGTAACTCAAAATAGTCAACTTCATCTAATATATCACCTGGAAAATCATCTACATAAGAACAATAATATTTATATACCAAAAACATTATTTTTTGATAAGGATGATTATATGTTATCTTGTTAATTTTCTTTAAATCAAAAGGTTCAACTTCCCAGCTTGAATTTATCCATTTCTTCACTGTATATAATCATTTTTATTTAATAACTCTAGATTTTAAATTATAATTTATTTAAAAACAAAAAAATATAAATAAAATGACTAGAAATACAACCTTTAGAGCAAATAATATGATATTTCCCTCAGAAAAAATTTACAAAAATATTAAAGATATTGATAAACTTATTAAATATCTTTATACGCCAGCTCCCGTTATTAGTAATTACATTTTGATAAATTATTCTTCAGAGAGAGAATCTATAACTAAATTTAATAATGCACTTGATAAAGTTGAGAAGAGTATCAACAAAATTAATAAAAAAATTAAAATCGAACATTTAGTTGATGATTCTTTCATTCGTACATTTTTTGGGATAACAGCTTTTTTATATGAAGCACATGATATAGAAGAAAGAGATAATGAACCTTTGGTAAGAAGATTTGTCGATATAGCTGTAAAATTGTGGGATCTTGGAATTCATCCTGCGGAAGATTAAGTCTTATAACAAATATTGTTATAAGACTAATAATAAGATATTATTAATCACTATCCGACTCATAATCACTACCAAATATAGACTCAATCTCCTCACTATCAATCCCATCATCACTATCACTATCACTATCAGGCCAATTAATTAAAGACTTAAGTGTTACTAATTTAAATTTACTATGAAATAACTCAATACATTTAACAAGATTTTTATAACCTGGAAATTCACGATCAACAAACATATCAATTACTACTCGATCAAACTGCCAATCATCATCATCAACATAATAATCTCCAAAATCAGCTAAACCCTCCAAAAGTAAAGATGAATAAGGAACATCTTGTTCATCAATCTCTATATTAGTAGTATCATTAAGATAATTCATTTTCTGGGCTTTTTCAAGTCTATTAATATATTTCTTTATAATATCAACTCTATGGTTTTCAAATACCCCTTTATTCGCTTTATCCAGATTATCTAAAAAGAACTTAAAACAGCATAGTTATGGAAAATATTTTTCTATAAGCAAAAACATTAGGAAACGTATTAGACCTTAAAATCTAGATGAATCTTAACGCAATGTTAATACCAGCCTCACGAGGCCCTATGGGTAAAATGAAACTACTTAGTCAATGACGTCACCTTATTAGTAAAACATATGTGTCTAGTAAGTGTCTAGTCACTGCCTTCCTGCATACTAATTAAGTGCCTAGTCAGTGTCTAGCTAGCTAAGTAAAAATGCGTTCCTCCATACCAATAAGTGGGTTTCTCCATACTTATATCTCTTATACAATAGGAACAATAGGCTTGCCTAAACTTGCTCGTGAAGTAACTTCATCCAGGTTTGACGGACCGTCTTTAAAAAAGTAGGAATAAGAGGAGCGATCACCTAGCAACGCGAGAAACGGTTAATTCCTTCTATTTTTCTTTAAAAATCGGATATTAACAAAACACACACACATACACAAAGTGGAGCTGAAAACTCTTCATGTCAATTTTGACTGGCTATTACAAAACCGTCAAGTCCCAGCGCTTGGTGAGCCTATTGTCTTGTTTCACGCTCCGTTAGTCAGTTAATTATGAGAGTTATCAAGCCCACATTTGCAACCAAATTGGTTCTACAGCCTTGATTTTTTAAAATCATAAAAACACAAAAAACAATTAATAACTTAGCAAGGGTCAATTGAAACACGCGACTTAAAAAATGCTCGCAATAAAACCAGACACGTTTAGTAAGACATAAGAAATCAACTTTATTAAAAAAACAGGGACAAAAAGAGTAAAATACCCAGCGATTTGAAAGGGATAAAAAAATCAGTCATCCCCTTCGTTCTCCTCTTTAGAAGAGGAATAGAAATTGCTTTCCAACGACTTCGCGTTTTCGTGTGTAATTTCTCCACAATCGTGATACCGAAAAAAAGCCCTCTTTGATGTGATTTCTCTCCTTAGGGATCTCGCGGTCACAGAGGGGACAAATCTAGTAATCGTGCCAAGAACATTTACTAGGACATTTCATGATCAATGTCCCGTACATATTAGAGTTCTCACAATGTTCACAGGGATTTTCCGAGTGAAAGATGGTGGACGTTTCAGGGCTAGTACTTTGTGATTCCTGACTGTCGTTTTCAGTGTCGTTGTCGCTCTCTTGGGTGTCTCCAGTTTCACTGTCATTCTCAGAAGCCATCTCCTCCCCCTCTTCCTCTCTATCCGATGAACTCTCCTCATTATTACTCTCGTTATCGGAAGTAGTTTCTGCTCTTGATTAAACCCTTATCGATTCCTAACTCCGCTAGAGACGATGTGTCGGCAAAAATCACAGCAGTGCGTTGCGAGGAGGGGTGATTGCCGACGACTTTTGGCTTGATGTAAGGAAAGGGCACTAATCGGTTAATATATTCAGTTCTCATTTTCTGGAAGGTGTTCGCGCCACCTTTGCGGTACTGTGACTACCCCAATCACAGCGTTGCTTTTATCGTTGCCCATGTATGAATGACAGAATAATCAAAATTATCGCGTGAAAACAAGCAATTAACTACAGTGTTATCGTAGTCGAGTCCTATTCAAAATTTAGGAGATAAGCAACAACAGCAAGCAAGTCGAGCAAATTGCGATTCACAACATGGATGTGCTCATAAAGTTGCCAGGTATAGTTTTGGGAAATCGCTCATCGATAATTTATAAGATTGCTTTTTGACTCAGTACCCTTGAGAGTTTAGTCTTCACAGAACACAATGAGCACATCCGGTACATTAAATTCTGCACTACATATCAGCACATATGCACGTTAAATGAAGAACCAACCGGTCCTGGTAAAATTTTTCTAGGCCTATCAAACCTTTTTTCACTTGGAACTTTCTTGACCGCTTAAAACAAACTTTTTTGCAAATTAACCTTTTCGGTTCTTAAAAACACAGAGCCCGTCTAAATTCAGCGACGATTGATTAATTTGTCGAAAATGGAGAAGCGTGCTCGCTTCCTAGCGCCCTACGGCTCACGTATTGTCAAATTTCTTGTACATGATTGGCTTGTTCGTTAGACCACAGAAACAAAGGGAAAGGAATGTAGTTCGGTTTTCAGCAGCCGTTAGTGGGGAGGAGCGTTGCGTGACGACACTAAAACGGCTGTGTAGCAGACTATAACTCCGCAAGTTCATCTAGAAATGAATCAGCGCACGAGGTCTGGTAATGTCATTGTTATAAGATGTCGGATCAGAGACAACACAGCAGATGTTCACCAACACAACTTTATTCCGAACAACATGTCTTCCTTCTCTCTTTCCCATCATGCATTATGTCGAGATACCACAGGGAGCTCGTCTCGATCTTACGGTAAACTTTCATCACGAACATTTTATCGACCCGACTAACTGCCCCTGGGTCTCCGAGGATGGCAGCCATGGAGAGTAGAGAGGATAAAGAGGTTAACCGAGCATTTTTACCCTATGCACGTTTTCATTGTTGAAAGTCCTTTGGCCTCAGTTCTTTTTCATTTATCTCATTAAAATAATTTGAACTTTATTTCATCTCAAAAACTATTTGTAGGTTAAGCAAAACAGCGTCGCAAAAAAATTGTTTGATCAAGGATCGGATGGTAAGCTAAAGAAGTAAGTTTATATTTATTCTTGGATATGAAAAGGTATATTTCGTTCCTTTATTTTCGCTTGCTCCTATAAAGTTCTCGTTATCATTTCACTTCGAAATATTTTATGTAATTTAATTTTTGGATTTGGAAGCTTATCAAACTAATCGGACAGGCTGCTGAATTTGGTCTCTAAATTTGGTAGAATGTCAACAAACTACTGTTTGAAATCTTTTTATCAATAAAGAAATACCATTTTAATGGTTCATTTGAAAATGAACTAAAAGAGAAATTACTTGCACGTTATACAGTAGTATTCTTTCCGATTCAAAGTAATATTTTTGTTCTTTAATAACAGAAACCAGGTTAGTTATTTTTGTAATAGTGTCAATAGTGCCGATCTTTAAGCCAAGGATATTCACACGCAGAGTTATTTATAAATTATTTCAGTTGAACGTGTGAACTTTTCAAAAATGCAAAAATGCTCACGCATGCGCACTCCGAGATTGTCTAGGCGTCTCCCGGCCGTTCGTCTCGGATATGTCACTGAAATGCATTGACCGAGAAAGGCCTGGAAAGACGCCGTATAGGGACTAGGAATGAGGCACCGCAAAAATATGGTTTGTGACGTCACAGCACCTGGTCAGCGGTATTTGAGTTCGTTCGATCGCTTTCTTGTCTTTCGCTTCTTCGCCTACCCTGCGAGCAGAGTCTCCTTCGATCTTCCCGACTTATCTAGGAAGATCGAAGGAGACTCTGCTCACAGGGTATGCTTCGCCTAGATGTGTTTATAAAACGTTGAGGTCGGTTTTATCGTGGAATTAAACGGGCAGTCTTCGCTTTTTTGAGACTAGCTTTCTTTAATAGATCGTAAACCGAGCTAAAGGACTTAAAAATACAGTTGAAGCGAAGTAAGCTTAACTTCCTATAGCGTTGCGTCGAGTCAGTTTGAATTGCCTTCGGAAAAATGTACCAGACGCTGCAATGGAGAGCCAGAAAAGCAGAAGATTTTGAACACTGGTAAGGTTTTTAAGTGTAGCATTTGCATTTGCAAGTACATTTATAAAAATTAATCTATTTTATTGCTTGTTATTCAACATTGTCCTTTGATCAGCTTATAAAATTAATAATGAAGCCATTTCTTCCTCATGGAGCAAGGAAACACCTTATTTAATTAGTCAGCAGCTAACAAAGGGTGTATAAATAATTGCTTGTCCATATCTGTTGTTCAATGTCGATTTCACCTTGACAGTTCGATAATAATTATTTTGACAGCCATTTCTTAATCTCTGTGCTTCCTTCCTCCTTGTACTTCCAAATACATCCAGAATTTACTATGACTCTCCCAATTCCAAGTTTCTGGATAGTTTACCGTATTTCCTTGAATAATAGCCGGGAACAAATATGATTTTTTTCGCACAATTATTCAAGGAAAGGCAATTATTTTAGGGAGGCGATTATTTTAAACATTGCTCACTGGAAGTCGTCCACGACATATTTTGTTTTGTTTTACCATTAAATCAACAAATGATCACATCAAATACACTGAACATGGGCCTTTTTAGTGCTTCAGATTTGGTTCCTTGATTACCTTTCATTGTCAATATCCTCAGCGTCAGAGCTTGAATGGTCACTGGTGAGTTTTGCCACGCCAGACTCCAGGGAGGGGATTTAAAAGAGGAAGGCGATTATTTTAAATATTTGTGTCTTAGGGGGTGATTATTCGAGGTAGGCGATTAATTGAGGGATGGCTATTATTCGCGGAAATAAGGTATGCATTGTTTGTTCTTTTTTAGAATGAGGTTGGGGCAAATGTTTTTGCATATATACAACAATTTTGCATTCACTTTTACTAGAATGGGGTTGAGGTAATGGTCTTGTACAGGAGGTTATTAGATGTTAGCGATTTATTAGTTTTAACTTGTTTTATTCTTTATCTATATTTATCAACTTAAAAAAGTTTAATTTAATTTTTATTTCGCCTTACAGAGAGTTGCGAAAGAGATTCAGACGAGCAGCAGTAGAGTAGCTATTTTTCCTTTTCTTCTGTTTCTATAAACTTCCAGTCATGTCAGTCATGCTTTTCATTTTGCCCATTTTAACTTATGACTTTGCTTAAATCATCAACTTGTTGTTTGAATGTTGGTTCTGTCAAATGAATTGATGGCCCATTAGAGTTGTGGCTTAGAACGCATTGTTGATCACATGTGGTCGCAGAGTTATGTGTCATTCTGCCTTGTTATTTCAGTGTGAAAGGACATCGAAACCTTTTCCTCACCTTCCTCCCTTTGCCTTGTCCTCGGGTTCTTTTATTTGGCCTTTTAGTCCCTCACCTTTACAATGTACTGGGTACACAAGTCATGTGATTCTGTTTATTACAATAAAATTAAAGCCGGCTATGGGCATGTCCCAAAGCCAATTTCACCCATATGGCATCTGTGTCTTAATTGCCCATTAAACAGAGCTCAGCCAATGTAGTATCCCAGTTTTTAGTAATATAAACAAGGGAAAGACATAAATAGCATACATGCTTAACTATTTGTTACAAAACATATGTACACGTAGTTTATAATTCCTTTAATAATATTGAGCAATACAGAAAGTACATAGGTAACAGCTATGTTAACAACAAGAGATCAAACTGGTCCTCTCTGATCAATCAGTAGTGTGACCTCTGCTGATGGGACACAAGAGTGGAACATGTCAATGTACGTAAAGCTAGAGAAGCATACCTCATCGAGAGCGGTATGTTTCCACATACTGTTGTTTGTGGTTCTGGTGCATAATAATTATTGGTTTGTTCCACGCAGACAACTTTGTTTCCTCCTTCAGATGGTCATTTACCATGCTTCTTTACCACCTTTCTTTTATTTATTTTGTGGACTTTTTTGCAATTCGGCACCTTATGTTATTTTTTAATAAAATGTTCACTCCAAACAAACCTCTTGGTGGCCACTCTATTCATAACCAGAGGACCATTAGCCTTCTCTGCTTCACATCAGTTCAGGCACAAATGAGTGGACAGCCTTGCAACAAAACTCCCTAGGTTCTCACAAAACTAATAACTCTTATTATTGGTAATTTATTTCAATAATCCTGTCCCAGACCATTAACTTGTGTCAATAATAAATACTTACATGCTCACTTAAAGTGCTAACTGCATTCATAACAATGGATAATAATTATTTTAAACTTTTGATATCACAAAAAAAATTCAAAACAACTTTGTAAATAATTTTCAAACTTTGTATTACCAATATTATAGAAAAAAAGAATTCCTGAAAAGAAAAAATAATGCATTGAAATAGTTGTCCTTTTATACATAAACCAGAATTAAGGTTTCATTACAGATTTCTTTCAATAGAGCATCAAAAAAAAAAAATGGTCATTCGAAAACTTACCTCCGTGTGATCTTGTTTACGCTTTTTTGTCGCGATATTTTCGGGTTTTTTTTTTTTTGCCTGATATTTTCGGGTTTTTTTTTTTTGGCCAGTTGTTTGACATCTTTGGCGCTTCAATTCGGCACTTATTACACCAACGTGTAATTCGGCAGCAAAGCAACCAGCTTTATATAGAGTTTGAAATAACTTGCAAGGGATGGTATGAACCTGCAACTTCGCAGTCTGTCACCAAGTTGAAGGGCAAGAAGACCTGCGGTCGTCTTGTCTTCGTATCAAATCGAAGTGATCCTGGCAAACCATTTCAAACGGCTCCAGCTCACCAGCTCTGCCTACTTGAAGGTTGGTATGTCCTTAATAGGGCACCGCTACAGCCTTTGGAAAAATGCTTGTTTTTAGCCTTTGCACACAACATCGATTATCGTGTCACGAAGACTATCGCGACGCATACTTTCAAAAAATTAACTCGCAGTGCAAGCACAATTTGTCTTTGGCACAATATTTAATGTGTGAAAAGGAAGAAGGAAACGAGAGGCGAAGTTTAAAAATTAAGTTTTCAGTTTTCGCTCTAAGTTTTGGGATTTTTTTATCGCCTACCGGGATCGCGTTGAAAACCAATTCAAAGTTAACGGCGTTTTGAATTTTCAAAGGCGATGACGCTGACCAGCAAAATACTGTACGCGCCTTCAAAAACGTATTTCTGCGGTGCCTCTGGTTGGTGGGTAGGAGGTGCTGATTGGTCCTTGGGCTTCTGTTCTTCAGACTTCAGGGATGGTTCCGTTATTTTTACGTACTTGTCTGGCTTTAGGTGTACCCGATTTCTCCTATAAGTACTTTTCGTTTACGTCGTATGATCTGTATGCATGATTCTGTTTTACAGTCCCTTTCTTCCACTCTTCTTTTCTGACTAATGTTTCTGGCTTAGCTCATTCAGATCTCTGGCAGATTTGTTATAATAATTTTTGAGATTTCTTGGTTTTCCTGGTCTTCTCTTCTAACATTTTCTCTGCAATTTCCGGTGTAAGTAAAGTTTCTTTGATGGGTATTTCTCTTCTTGTTCAGCGGCTTAGGAATCTTTGTGCTGGAGATGTCATACAAACGGTGGGTGTGTTATGCCGGTCAAGCAACGCTTTATACGGATTTCATGTACTTTTCTCTGTCTTCCTCAACAATGCCTTTACAATCTTCAGAGGAGATTCAGATTTTCCATCGCTCTGGTGATGATGAGGTGAAGATTTGGTGTGTTTGATGTTCTTTCGTTTACAGAACTGTGAGAATTCAATGGAGTCTTAATTCGTTCCACTGTCTCTGACGATCTCCTTGGGAATACCCCATCTTACAAACTGTTTTTGCATCAAATTGATTATCTCGGCAGCAGTTTGGTTTCTCGTCAATGAGGTAAAATTCAATCCAGTCACTGTAATAGTCAACCAATACTAGATAGTGTTCTCCCGCCACTCGAAAATATCAGAATCGGCTTTGAACCACGGTCTGTTAGGAATTTCAGGACTCATCAGAGTTTCTTTTTGGTTCTTGGTCTCGAAAGCGTTGCTGACTTCCACATGTGGCAATAAACTGCCTTAGTTGGTTGTTCATGCTTGACCACCATAACGATGTTCTGGCACGTCTAAGGGCTGATTCTGTACCCATATGTGCTTGATGTAGTTTGACAAGGAGTGTCTTCCTAAGGGCCATTGGAACTACGATGTGATTGTTCTTAATTCCACCACTGACCGACAGTTCTTCCTTGATGCTCCAGTAGTGTAGAATTTCAATAGGGTCGTTTCTTTTGTTGTTTGTCCAGCCTTCAGAGATGTGGTGAACTACTGACTGTAACTCGGTGTGAAGGGCTGTTGCCTCTGCTGTTTCAGCTAAACTAATTGTTACGCTTTGATCCTCATGAACCACTCGAGTTGTTTCAATCTCATGTTCAAACTTGCTTCGCTTCTGGCCTGTTGTCTGGGATCTTCTAAGGGCGTCAGCAATGAGAAGATCTTTGCCTTTCACAAACTTAAGAGAGTGTCTCTGTAAGAGCGGTCCGGTCGATTTTGCTGGAGACACATATTAAGCTCATTTCTTGTGTGTTGTAAGACATTCATGTACCTATACTAAAACCACAATCCGTTTGATCAAATCTCCTTATTTTTTCAGAGTTTTCCGAAAATTAAATTTCACTCGAGCGAAGGCCTGTCGTGACACTTTTTAAGACTTTAATTTGAGACAACTTTGGAGGACAATTTGCAACCGGCTATGGGACTCAGCAAAAAACAAATACCACAGCCATGTATATTAACTCTATCTTATCCATTGAGGCGACTTTCGTGAACATCACGTTTCAATCAAGCAAACAGGAAGACTTGAACAACACCTTATCGGTTCGCTTAAGTCACACACGCGAAAACCGGTCAAATTCAAGGTACATTTTTGAAAAAGTGAGGCGTTCTTAACTGATCCAACTAATATAGCTGGGAAGTAGGTGCCAAAAAAGGTACCTACAGAAAAAAACTTTGCGGCCTGACCTTTACTAAAACTTTATAACTCCGTGGACTTAACTAATTTTCGGCAATCTCCAATTTTGGCCGCTATTTTGAGGAACTTTTCAACATAAAGCCTAACAGATATAAATCGAGCAAGTAGATCTAAAATCGTCAGAAATACATACGAAAGCATTCAAATGAACTTTACTTTCAATTCAAGCGGCGAAATTTGAAATTGTTCGTTAAACTTACCATTCCTACATCCCCATACGACCATTTCTTCCAACAATTCAAACACTATATGCAACTAGTGTTCGAATTCCTCTCGTCCATTCCACCACAAGAAATAAACTGTGCCACCCATGCTTCGACTCGAATGTGAAGTACGAATCAAATAACATAACTGCTTCATCTTAATATCGCGCTGGTATTTTGATTTTTTGATCGATAAGGACGGTGATTAGGAAGTGATCGCCATGTTTACCTCATAAACGTGACCGCTGACCAGCCGCTGAGTGAAAAAAGTAGGGCACGGGCTGGGTGGGTGGAGGGCTTATCGTTATAAGATGTTCGAATACATGCTAAAAAAGCTTTAGGACTCTCAGTCTAACAGTGAAGGCAGACTTTGTGGTACAGACAACTTTTATTTTATTCCCATGAACTTTTTCCTTTAAATTAGGCTAGTATTAATTAATAGAAGCGGGGTACCCTTATGACCTTTTTGCTTGTATGTCATCAGTGGAAT
>CALNXI010000581.1:27115-42115 GCA_942486025.1 Porites evermanni | reverse complement strand
AGCAAAATCAGCCGCTCTTTGTACGACGACTCGTCTTTACGCGTGCGTAAAATCCACCTGCTTGCACGTCTTTGCACCTGCTCCACCTTAGCATTCAGAGTAACGTAAGCGGGCGACCAGACTTGGGTGGCGTAACACAGCTGTGACTTGACCAAAGACAAATGGAGTGAGCGCCTAACAGAGACGCTAGAAAGCAGGGACAAGTCCGTTTAAGCAAACCAAGAAGCTTGTTTGCTTTCGCAGTGATGGTGTTGATGTGTGAGTCCCAAGAGAGCGTACTAGTTATGATGATGCCAAGATCTTTTTCTTCTGAAACGCGTGTCAGGGCTGTGCCATCAAGGGTGTAGTCACAAGCAATCGAAGTCTTTTTCCTAGTCACAGTTGGTACTTTACATTTAGACCTATTAAATCTAATATTATTGCGCTGCGACCAGACGTGCATATTAGAGAGAGTGTCTTGTATGAGGTCACAGTGTTCTGCAGACGAGACATTTCAGTATAGCTTGGTGTCGTCGGCGTAGAGTGCAACCTTCACGCCGTAAGCAGCTTCGTCCGGCAGATCATTTATGAACAAAGTGAACAACAGGGGGCCTAAAATGCTCCCCTGCGGAACGCCAGAGGTTACAGGAGACCAATGAGAGGCCGCATTCTCAAGAGCCACCCTTTGTGTACGCTCAGTTAGGTAGTCCTTGAACCAGCAGAACTGTTGACCTTTTACACCGTAAAGCCTCAGCTTTGCCAGAAGAGCGCTGTGATCGACAAAGTCAAAGGCCTTAGCACCCCTTACGTTGCCGTGGTGTTTGTGAAACGATGAAAGCTTAAAAGAAAAAAGCTTTGATCGTGTGGGCAAACTATAAAAATCTTTGCAACTCTATTGTTGGGCAATACTTTAAGGGTACTTGTGACGTCATGTCGGTTACCATGGCAACACATAAGATCCACAAACAGCACTCAAAATTTCAGTTTTTGTAAATTATCTGAAAAACTAAGTCGGTGATCTACCATGTTTATTTCTTTGTTGGAAAGCTCCCGAAATTCTTCAACTTCTTAGACAGCATGACAAAAAGTTACCTAGCAGATTTTAAGATGCAGCGAAAAAAGGCATTTTATGGCTTACAGAAAATTGTACTAGACAGCTTTCCCGAAACGTTTCTGTTCGAAATGCCATCATGAATGATGCGTGCAAACCAAGAAATAAGATAGGTCCCCGGACAAAATACAAATGTTTTCCGCAGGTTTTATTTCTGGTTCAAAAAATCCACATTTTTTGTTTATCCTCCTGAGCGAGGTGAAATAGGCCAGTCCTTGCCAAGATTAGCTCGTTTTCACTTAGGACCTCTTTAGACAGGTGGCAACTTATCAGATGATGTTTTACTTCATCATTGCATCCAGACAGCCGTACCAAACCACTTAAGCCACTCGATAAACCACAGTTTTTTTCCAACTCTGCTATTCAAAATGCAGTCCTGCATGAGACATAATAAACGTCTCGCTGAAACGAACGAACGACTTCTTATTGTTCTTGTTATTGTTTCCAACGCGGTACAAGTTCGAGAGAAGTAAATGAACTCACTGTAACTTTGTATACTCGATACGATTTCACTTTCCGCACCCCAGAGAAGCCTACTGTATTTCGTGAGTGGTCAGTGGTTACGCTCGTGAGGTAAAGAATGGGTTTGTGACTATTTCACTCAATTTAAAACACTCGCGTCTCTCTTATGAAATGGTTGAACAGAATACTGACTGCGAGCACTCTCCTATTTTTCTTAAACATAGTGAGGTCACGCGTATCCTGTGAGCATGGAGAAGCCGCGAGACGCGAGACTCGTGTCTCGCGTCTTTGCCGCTCCACGCTCTCGGGGTTGGGCAAAGACAAGACACGTTACTACTGATGCAATACAGGTGGTTTAATGGTTATCTCGATTTTCTAAAGCCATTTATTTACATGGTAAAGATTTGCTTATAAATCTATGAATTGATGACAGCCCTTTATGGAACGAAATGTATTTGAAAGAAAAAAAAAAGAATACTAAGCATAAAAAAAAAGTTGTCTGCAAGACAAAGCATGCCTTCGCATTAAGACTGAGCTGCAGATTCACGGATTGTCTGATTGCCGGCTAAGGGAGTCTTGATGGCATGACATGCAGTCCGTTGTTTGCCTCAATTCGTCTTGACAGTAGGGAGTCGTCTGGGATTTAGCTTAGTTCTGGTATTATAATCATGTTGTTCTTGCTGTCTTATGAAGTTCATATCATACAGAAGAAGTCCATTTAAACTCTTATACGCATAAATACATCTTCTCTGGAAACGCCTTTTTTCTAATGGAACCCACTTGAGAGTGGCAAGCGCATGCGTAGCAGATGAATAAAGAGGCCAGTCTAAAATTGTTTTAGCAGCCGTATTCTGCAAGATTTGCAAACTGCTCATTAAGGTTACATTATGCTTGTCTCCCCAAACAAGGTCTGCATAATCAAATAAAGGCATGACAAGACTATTATAAAAAAGAAGTGCACTAAAAGGTATTATTATCACTCAAAATATTTCCCCAATTCTGATTGGCTAAAAGCACACGCATAATTCTCCATAACCAGTTACTGATGACCAAGTTTGGAATAATTTTGTGTTTAACGAGGAAATGACGTCAAAAATGCAGCCCTCTACAGGTTCAATGCACCGTTAACTGAGAAGACCTGGGGACGAGGATGAGTTGTTTTCGTTGCGAAAACTAAAATGGCGGACACTTCAATCGTTTCAAGAGTAAGAACTACAGCTAGAACTAGGCGAAATAATGGCTAAAAACAGCAAGAAGACAACTCGGACTGCGACATCTGCTATTTGGAGAATATTTACGGAGATGGACAAATCTAAACGTACACTATCGAAGATAAACTCAACATCGATGCAGGTAAGCATGTTTTAGCTATGTTTTTAAACTAGGAATTATTTTGAATGAATAATAAAGCAATTAATGAATTCGGCTTTCGAAGGATATGAAGAATCAAGCAGATCTCGGTTGCTTACCAATAGGCGCTAAAAGCTGTTCATTGCTGAAGCATAGATTTAGGTGTAGTGTGCTGAATTCCATCAGAAATAATGCACTGAGCACTTTCTGAAGGGGAGTTGCGATAACAAACTTCATTGACCGCATTCCAAACTTTTGTCGCATTCCCTTTGGCATCCTGAAACAAGTCACAGTAATACTTAGTCTTGGAAGATTTACCTAAGCAGTTGACCTTGTTTCTCAGTTTTCTATAGGTGTCCCAGTATTGAGAGGAGTTTGAGCTTTTCGATGAATCCAGTCTCGTTCTTTCATTGTTTCGCTGATTTTATTATTCATCCAAGCAATTTGTGTCCCTTTAACACGCCGCCTTTTGACAGGTGCGTGAGAATCTGAAATCTCAGAAAACAATTTATTCCAGGTTAACAGGGCGTCATCTATATTGCTTTCGTTCTCAACAAAGTGCCACGGAACATTCCTAAGTTCATCGTTAAATAAATTAGCATCAAAATTCTTGTAAGAGCGATACTCAAATAATCTCGGTTGGGCCTTAATGAAAACACCAGCTTTCAAAATGCAAAACAGAATAACCAGAATAACACCAGATTTAACAATACGATGATCATTAATCAATCAGTGTCCTAGTGGTGCCAGTTATTCGAGTGGGCTCTTTTATTAACTGAGTCAAGTCAAAAGCGCGCGTAAAATTGAGTAGTTCTTGTTTATGTTTTTTCGGCAATTTCGAATTGGACATCATATTTGCTTTAAGGTTAAAAAACTAAATACACCTAAATGGTTTTCAATTCGTATGTCTTACCGTTTATATTGTATCAAAGCCTTAACAATAATACATTGATTACTTTTAAGTTGTTTTAGCAAAATAGACTCCTTTACCTAAGAATTTTTGTCTAAAAAACACATTTTGTTGATAACTTTTGTGTTTTTTTTTTATACTAAAATCCCATCAAATCTACACTGATGACCAGCAAAGGAATAACCTGTCACTGTGATACTGTGGATATGGAAAAAGTGAAAACATGTATTAATAACTGCTTTAAAAAAATCAGTATTGGCATTTCGGGTAACTCCTTGGAAAAGTGATCAAAAGGAGCTTCACACAGCATTATGTCTCTGAGTCTCTTGACTCAAGTACCTTGGCAGGCGGACTGTTCAGGCTTTTATTGGCTGTATGTGTTTTGAGTGTAGCTACGTAGATTTTTAAATCTTAGTGGATAGTATTGTCTAGTTACATGCTACTTCTTCATAAAGTAGGACCGGGAGCTCCAAACCATTTACCACTGTATGCATAATTAACAGTCTTACTTCCATCCTAGCTTCTTTGCCTTATTGGCAGCCTGTAAGCTTAGTTGCCTGGCTTTCCAGGTGTAAGCTTTTGGCATTTGCAAACCTTTCTGCACTGCAATGCACCCCTTTCATTTTGCTTACTTTTTTTTCTCATGTATGGATCCCATGCACAGCTTGAATACTCTTAACTAAATAACAACAAATATATTCACCCTATAATGTAGCTTCTTTAATTTGACCAAGAGTGGATAATGAGACCCGGCAAGGGGGGAGGTGCTTACTTGACGCATTATTTTTGGATTTAGTCTTTGTTTTACATAGTAAAATAATTTTTTGCATCAAAAATTTCAGTGGGCTCATGATCCTTTTTGGTTCCTTGCAGATGACTTCCTTATGGAACGAAATCGAGATAAAGCGTGAGACGTTTTAAGACATTTATAATTGCTGAAGATTTAGATCTTTTAAGTATACTGCTTTTGATATTAATTACTTTGACCACTGTCTATCAATTTCCCAAAATTCTATAGTTCACGAAAGTCATGAAGTTTAGCCAAATCAAAATAATAAGCAGGTTAGAGTATTCTTAATAAAATCTAGCTTAATATACTCTTCAATTAGTGGATCAGCTTTTGCATTCAGTGTAGTTATATGCAGTAAACCGAACAGAAAAATAACGCATAAGAAAGTAATGGGCAGAAATTTTGGTGACAGGGAAGCAGTTAAATGACCATAAGAGAAGCCCTCCTGGGGGGAGGGCAAGATAGAGTATGGTGCCGGGGGTTAGGGTTAGGGTTAGGGTTAGGGTTAGGGTTAGGGTTAGGGTTAGGATTAGTCCGGTTACCCCGCTCGGTGTCCAGGGGATGAGGCTCATATAGGGCTTTCCACAATATGAGTAGTATAGTATATGGGGGTACCAGTGCATGTTCTGGAAAATAATATTACGTATATATGAGGACACTGTCCTCCTTTCTTTTGTGGTCCTTCCTATTTTGTATGTTGATTAGTGTCTTTATTGGGATTGCTCAATTGAGTTTAGTTATTTAATTCATATTTATTTATCAATTGTCCTAGCTGGTGCTTGTTGATTACTCGTATTTGGTGTAAATCCATCGTAATAGATTTGAATTCATATTTATCTTCAGCTGTCCAATCACCCAATGTTAATTCCTCTATTCGTTTTAATTTTTCTTTATCCTCAGAGCTACTTTTACTCTTTACAATTTCATGGTCACTTTTAGATACAATATATGATTGATTGCTGTTAGACTTTCTGGTGTTGTAATTTCCACGGCATATATCTTTTATACCCTATCTCTGTAAACTTGCAGTTGGTACAGTTCCTTATTGATACTCTTTGGCTTTATTATGTCTCTACTCGATCTGGATCCATTTAGTTTGCATTTCATTATTTGCAAGTTTTTGATTAACCTAGATAGTCTCACTTTGTTTTCCTGGCAGTATTTATAACCAGGATTTGGTTCTAATTGTTATTTTTTAGTTATGTTCATCTTATTATTAGTTTAGTTAATTTTACTTTCTGGTTAATATTAGTTAGGCTTTCCCGTGTTTTGCACGGTTTAAATATGAGAAGGTACCACCTTAACTCCAAATACTATCATACTTGTTATGGCGCTAATTAAAGACACAAAAATATGATTCCGGACCTGACCTAGTATTACTATATCCACGAATTGATTCTTTTTTCTGGTGTATCTTGGTTTTCACCTAATCCAGCAATCATGATTGAATTCGGATAAAAACGCCTGATACATTTAACAAGTTTGCAGGGCAGATCATTTCCATTTCCTATTTTGAACATATTATTGTTTGGATTATCAAATAGTTTGTTTTGCAAATATTTTCTGATTGAGGGGAGTACAACAGATGTTACCCAATGTTTGAATTTTTTAGCTGATTCAAGTTTTGAGGATAAAATGAGGAAGTAAAAACCAGACTCATTTATGAATACTGGAGGTCTTCCCCTGCTTTTGGAATAACCCGCCGTTTTGGCCGGAAAAGATTTTTTATCTCAGGATCAATATTTTTTCTTAAAGTTTGATCTGTGTTACTGTAACCAAGAATTTGAGCAATATATTTTCCCTTGAACCGGATATTCTGCTTGTTATCAATATATGAAGTCAGCTCAATTTACAACTCATTATTATTGTTTTTTTTTTTCTCATAATGATTGATTTGTTGATTCTTTGCGCAACCAGACATAATTCAATGTGTGGTAGTAAACATTTTTTTCTGCTAAGGCTGAATGCCGAATACAAGAATACAAGAAAAGCTGTCCAGAAAAAACGGCTGGCCAGATTCAGAGCTACCCCCTCAAAATTAGCGATCACGTTAGATACCACATTTATATATTTCTATTTAAAAATAATATATAGATTTAGCCAGGGCTAAAAGCGAGGCTCCCATTAATAAATTTATAATTAAAATTAAACAATAAACTTGTATTCGAACTCCACAATTCAGTTAACTTTAGAGCACATTTATGTGACTTTTGAGGGAAAGGCTACCTGATTTTAGAGAAAAATAATTTGCAAACAGCCCAAGAGTGAACCAAATCTTACATCGAGTTGATAGCCTCATATGTACACCCAAAAACTGGTAATCATCTTCGATCACATTTAAGAGCCATAATGGCTCTTGATCACCGTAGATTAATTAGTGGAAAAAAAAATCAGGCCAACTTTTTTGCGTTCGACAAGTTTACTTTGCAAAATCTTGTCAACAAATCTGGGTGCGTGTAAACCAACCTTTTATACCATTTATACATCACATCTGAGGTGAAACAGTAGTATGAGGCACTGTTTTTATCATACCGGCAGACCTCGGACAGAAAGCAGTATTTCACAATACAAATTGCACTCATTCAATATTCATAAACTGTTAAAAAAATTTCCAAAATCACCTATACGGCCATCCGGTTCTCACTTTTGTAGTGCGAGCTGTGGCGAGTGTTTGAATGAACATTAACAGAGTTACGCTCCAACATTATAAAGAATTTATTCTGTTTATTTTTTATTTAATGGTTTATTAACGCGCGGCATTTTGAGTACTCCTGCAAGCGATGTTCACTGAACGACTGAAAACAATCGGCACAGCGATTAAAATTACAAGAGAGACTACTAACAATCAATAAAAGAAATATAATTCGGTGAAACATATACAGAAACAACAATTTTCATTCAGGAAGACAAGTATTAAAGTATCCCTAAAAATCCTGAGTCTTCAAGCTTCAAGCTTAAGTTTATGTTTTAAGCCGGCTTCCCGGTGTTTGCTTTTTTCAAAGACGAACTCGAGGCAAGAAAATCGCTCAAAGCTTTCTTTTCCGGCCAGAATTATAACTAAATATTCTTTGGAACGTTTTCTTTCTATTTGCGGTGAGAAACTGTCTAAAGGCTTTTTAAAGTTCTGTAAGCTTATATCAAACCTGATACTCGGTCAGATCATTGTCTCAAATCTTACAAACGTGCATAAACTAAATGACCGCATAAACTCCGCTCGACTTCATTAAATTAGATCCAAAAAAACAAACATCAAATACAATAATTTCTCTGGCTTACCATTCGAGATGCAGCTCCTGAAAGGTATCAAGAAAAGCCAGTATCGCTTCAGACTTTGCAATCCTCTTACGCATCAAGCAAGGTGAAAACGAAAACGATGCCATCCGAAATCGGATTTCCGACTTTGACAAGCGACGTATTCCTCAACCAAAAACCCAATAAACAAACTAGCCATGAATAACAGAGGACTCCTGATAGCAGCTGAATTTCATTTTGCACATCCAGTGGAAAAAGACAGTTAAAAACATCACAAGTTGACACAAAACTCTGTCAGCTTCAGCTGTCAAAGTAAACAAGATTCAAGATGCTGCATAAATTTTCCGCATGAACTCACCTGTCAAATTTTGACCAATCAGAGCATAAAAATTGGACGTAGAGCGTGACCAACGCGTGACCATGGTGAGAAAAGTCAAAAGCAACTGTCTTCCCTGCCTGTAACAGCTGGCTGAATTTTCGCGTCCGAGGTCAGTTTGCAATCAAAATTTTAATTGTGTAGCACATAAACACAACATATTTCATATGAATTTAGAAAAAACTTGAACTTGAGCCTGCGATCACTTGAAAACTAGTAACTTGTCAGCGGATAACTTCAAAAAAATACTTGACCTCGATGGGTCGACACCTGAGCCCGCGATACGGTCAAGTGATACTGGTCAGCGGGTACCCTGTTTTGACAGCTGTCAATTGATCAAAACATTAATGTCCAATATGTGTGCATTATCAGTTTAACTAGTAAAAGTATGAGATTGAACATTGTTCGCGATCTAGTAAAACAATTAACTGGTCAGCGGACAGCTTCCAAATAAATCACGTCACCTCGATGAGTTGACACATGAGCCCGCGATATGGTCATGGGATACTGGTCAGTGGCTATCCTGTTTTGACAGCTGTCAATTGACCATATTGTGAATGTCCTAAAATCCTATATTAAAGATGTGGACTTGCCAAGACACGCCTGAGACACCCCTCCCTTCCTTTTGATAGTCTCCCCTACCCCACCCGTACAATCTGTAGACGCGTACGTACGTATGTACGTACGTACGTACGTACGTACGCTCGGTCAATCACGTGACAACCAAACGAAAAGAGGTTGACCATATTCCATGAGTATGGGGCTCTGTCCCGCGCGCGGGAGCCCCGCTAAAATCTAATCAATATATATATATATATATATATATAGTAGTATATGTTGGTGCTGTTTATATTGAACCCTGATTGGTTTGACATAAATGGTATTCGTGTTGTTGGATAAAAATAATATAACATATATTGAGGGGTTTGCTCTCCTCTCATTTATACAACAACTTGTTGAAATCTTTTATTAGTTCGTAATGCTGCTTTTCATCTTGTGTAATCAATAGGAGGTTGGGTCCTTTAGGATCCTCAGTTTGTATAATGAGCTGCGGATTATAAGGGGTCGTGGAATGCTACCCCCTAAATTTTATAATGCCCATAAGCATAACTGTTGATACCATCATTATGTATCCATCTCTTATCATCAAAGCAGCTGAGCGATATTGTATTTAATTTATAGCTACCTATTTGATGTTTGACAGATCTGATGGTACTCATTATGTGGAACATTTTGTTGTTATTGGGGAAAGTATTTTTGTCATCAGAATGTTTTATTGATTTTTTGATCAAATATTTTTTGATACCTTTAGCAGTTTTACCACTTTTCATTATCTTTGACATATGAATACATCTTAGATCTGAGGCTCACGAATTCTGTCATGGGTATAACACCACATTCATCTTTCATAAGCCCTATCTGCTTTTCGTGGGATGCATCAAAATATTGGCTGTCTTCGGGATAATCGGCATTGTCAAGCAATTCCTTATCCTTCCAGAAATCCTCATATACATCATCAGCTTGGATCTTATGGCACAGACTATTAGTATCAGTTAACAACAGCTGGGCATTATTACCATATTTTTTTCTTGTGTAATTATAATGAAAATCATACATGAGTACTTTGCTGAAATCAAGAATACACATTCCAATATAAGCAGGCCTATCAAGTGTTAGCACCTCTTTTATTCTGTGTAGTGCTACCAGATCTTTGGTAATATTTTGCTCCTGAAATAACTAGTCCAGAATTATTGTGGGGAAAAGGGGTAGGTCGCTTATCTCTGCATATTGGTGTAACAATCCGAAATCTACTAGGGAAGAGGTGATAATCCTCTCTAGGGGGTGATAATTCCCCAGGATAGTTAGAGGTGATAATCCTCTCTAGTGGGTGATAATCACCCAAGCTGAGGATTTAACCGGGAACAGCAACAATTTTGTTTGGAGCCTAAGACCTCCTTCACAGCAGATGAGGAGACAGAAGAGGAGATATGCAATAACAAAGAACAAAACAAAGGATCAGTCTGTATATTAAGCACAATCAATACACTAACAGTTATGCATAGCCGTGTACACAAACTGGATGCAGCTGGTGTATCTATCAAGTGGGCCGGATACTGAGATGTGATAACCCAATCCATATTGAGAAACATTTTAACATCCTTATCGATAAATCAGAATGCATATGCTAATGATTGTTGTTTGTAAGGTATTAAAAATAACCGCATTATTTATGGTTTCTTCCCAGTTATTGAGACAGTGACAACAGTACTTGGCGTAAGGCAAGGAGTTGGGAACGAACTTTATGCAACATCATACATACTCTTTAGGGCTGCAATCACACCCAGAAAACTGTCTTCACTCCTTTCCAGGGTTAACAATCGCCTGGAAAAGGTCCTTGGTAGATTTAGAGGAGTTGCAATCCTCCACTCTACCCCCCTTTTAAGATAGCATTTCCCTGGAAGAGGCCCTTAGTCCTTTGGCAGTTTTAGATCAAAGGAACAGAGCAAATAACAAGGCTCAGATTGTAATTTGATTACAAGTAACATCTAACAGTTATGCACTGAAAAAATAGATAATGCCTGGAAGCAAGATGGTGCACTGATCAAATGAGCATGCGAATCCAAATGTGAGAATCCTTTAAAAATTACATCATTCCTTACCTTAAAGACACCCTCAAAACAAATAATTCACTCACTTTATACCTCTATCTTTAGCATGATATTGAGTTGGGGAAATACAATGCACACCCAATCAGAAGTCCAGACTGCACAACGTAAATGCTTACATTGCATATTTTAAGCCACAATAGAGAACGAAGTGCACCCTACTATAAACCTCAAGATATACTCGACATAGACAACTTGTTAAAACGTAAGATCTCACGAATCTCACACAATCAACCATAATCCCTGAAGTGTTGTAAAGGTACCTCATAAAGGTGTCTGATGTTAACTCATATGATACCAGATATGCTAGAAATCCATGGAAATATTTTACTAGATGTGACTAAACACTTGAAACTGAAATTCAATCCATTATTTGAAAAACCTCGAAGACCTAATCTTCACAGATTTGATTTGTGTTTTGTGGCGCCAAGTCTTGGAGGCACAATATAATAACAATATTAAGGTAACTCGGACTCTCGATAAACCAGAAAATACCGCACCTGAATCATGGGAGAACAACTCTGATCCCAAAGGGACACACTGGCCTAAGATGATTTCCTGCGGAGGAACTTTCACTGTGAAGTGCCAGCCAAGGAAGTCGAAACGCCCAAAGTGAGGGTACAGCGAGAGGTTATCGAAAGTTCAGGAGGAGGAGAAAGCAACTACATTTAAGAGGAGGGTTATTATAGGCAAATGTTCCAAGGACGGAGTTTGACCGAGACCGGTGCAACATCTCTTCGTGGCAGTTCTGTCCAGACAACTAGAACGCGTAAAGCTTGTATTCAGTTGGAAGATCAAGTTAGCCCTTCCTAAACGGTGATCTAGTCGATACACTTTAGCAAAATTCCAATTCTTGAAGAAAAATCCAGGCTAGAAGTAATAGGCATTTTATTCCACGAAGAGGAGAATATGAAGTACTGTTTTGCGGAGCTAGGCGTGAAAATATAGGTATCAACTGTTCTTGTGATCGCCTGCATCTAATTGGCTGAGCGAAACATTAGTATGACAGGAGTCACATGCAGGAAGTAACCCTTGAAAGGAAGTGAGCTGGTTTGATACTGGTAAAGGCGGGTCTATGGTTCTCACATTAACACAGCGATTTGTAAGGAAAAGGAATGAAAATTAATCCTTTGACTGACTATTACAAATCCGTTTTCTCCGTTCTATTTCAAGGAATAATAAATAATCCTTCCGTGTCTACACAATTTCTCTATGGCCTCTAAGCCAAGAGTTCGACATTCTTTGTTTCTTTCGGTTTGTCTTGTTCTTTGTAGTTGTTCTTTTAACTTTTGCTTTAAAAGAGGCTTCATTTCTTCGTGATCTCGCTGTGTATTTGACTCTTTTTGTTTTTAATAAAGTTTTTAAAACGGTATCTGTGTCTGATTTTATTGCTAGCAATTATTAGTCACGTGTTTAATCAATTGATCCTTGTTAAGTAATTTTTTTCATAAAAATACGTCAATATGATCCCTTGAGGTTTTTCCTGTAGAGCTAATTTGTATTCAACTTTTTGGGCTTGTGAACTCGCATAATTACCTAACTAAACGTGCGTGAAAATGACAAGACTTTCATTTCCTCGAGATAGATGGGGAAAACGGTTCTGTAATAGTCAGACAAACTTGGAATAAAGCGTTTTCAGCTCCAAGTTGTGTATATGTGCGTGTGTTTTGTTTATATATCCGAGTTTTAGCGCTAAATAAGATATGGGAAGCCGTTTCTAGCGTTGCTAGGTGATCGCTCTTATTTTCCTTTTAATCAAGTTACTTACCGGACAAGTCTAGGCAAGCCTATTGTTTCTATTGAAGTAGAGTGACGCTTATTCGTAAGCCTATACCGAATTAGTATGCAGGAAGACACTGACTAGACACTTAATTAATATGCAGGAAGACACTGACTAGGCACATACTTAATATGCGGGAAGGCAGTGAGCAGGCTTTTATATCGTTGAAACAATAAAAAATATGGCAACCAACCAGAATGCTTCGTCAAACGAGACAGCCAATGAGCGTCTTTCTTATTCTGGTCAACCAATCAAAACAACTATGACATCATAGTACCCCGGAATACATATGACATCATCTTCCGAAAATAACTAAAACCTGTCAAATTGGTTATACCAACCATGACCGCCGCAAGATAAAAAATAGAACATGACATTATTGATAAACCCGTCAAACTGGATATACTTAATGAGATTCCACAGCAAGTTAATGTGAAACCACAGCATTTTATTCATGAGATCAAGACAATAGCCTATGACGTCACCTAGTTAATATATTCCTGCGCACGCGAATGAGATTCCTGCGCAAAAAACTGCGTAACTGGTGCGCCCTATATTACTTGTATAAATTCTCCTTTTCAAAGTTAATCTTTTTGTGTGAAAGCTCGCCTGTATACTGTATTTACAAGGATGAGCGAAATAATGAAAAATCATAATCGGTTTATTTTTGTCTGTTCTCAGCAATTCGGTGCGAAAATCCTGCGACTGATCTGACACTAAGAAATGGTACTGTTATTATATCAGACCCTAAATACAACATTGGAGCTACACTGGTGTTTAAATGCATTGAAGGTTTTTTACTCAAAGGAGGAGTACGTATAACCTGCCGGAAATTCGGTTGGGATTTTCGAAGACTACCTCGCTGCAATGGTAGGCTGGGTACGACACAGGAACTTACTAAAGGCACTCATCATGTTGTAACACTGGGTAATCTGCAGTTTAATAAAATAGCATATGTCAGATAGCTGTTACCAGAGTAACTGCGCCAACAGTATGCTGAAAATTACTCCAAATCTGTTTACCGTATTTATTCGATTAACCGCCCTGGGCGCTTATTAAATTTTTGGACCTTGAGAGTGGGCGCTTATTCAAGGTGGGCGCTTATTAAATTTTCACCATCTTCAGCAAGTGAAGTATGTTTATTTTGCAACGAAACAATAAATGCTAATAACAAAACGCGAAGAAGTAAAAAAGCAAGGTTTCTGTAAAAATAACTCTGAAGAAAACTCCGTTCTCGGGGAAGTCTCTTATTAGAATTTATTCATTCAAGTGGGTGGGATGGGGGTGAGCGCTTATTTGAGTTTGATTGGGGGGAGGAGGGGGTGGGCGCTTATTCGATGCTGGGCGTTTATTAACTTTTTCTGCCTTTAGGATGGACGCTTATTTGAGGTGGGCGCTAATTCGAGGTTGGGCGCTTATTCGAATTAATACGGTAGTCTACTTGTCGAATATTTGACAAACCACAACAAAGCGTATACATATTACTGGAGAGAGAAATCGATTAAAACCGATATGGGAGAACCAATCGATGAAGCGATGATACCCTAAATATTTATTTATCGACCGGCACCAAGTATCCGTCCTAGAGAGATACCAGTTTTATAGAGGGTCAAGTAAAGGGAGACAAAAAAGGCCGGGACCAACCCTAGGTGTTAAGAGAGAGTCGACTGTAATTTGTAAAATACTCATCGCTACAAATATATCCATTTGAAATGTTTTGCTCTTTGCCAAGGTTTATAACCGCTGGAAGAAACGGAAATGTTAACACCGACAAAATTTCGATGAAAATCGATAATCGATTAGAAACAACTTTTCCCTTTAATCAATCGATTATATCCTGATTAAGTTTTCGAGTGTTGTCGATTATCTACTCTAACGATTGCACTCATCAGCGACGTATCAATTTATTTCATATAAAGCAGGAGCCCTGTATAAAGCAAATTGAGCAAAGTCTGCTAATCACATGTAATTACCAATACAGGCTTTGAAAGCCTTGATCATGAGGTACCTCAGCCCTAGGCCAAACGTCGAACTTTTCATTGAGACGGACCAAACTCTAATTTGGGTCGACCTAAATTAAGATCGTCTGTTGGATCAGACTGTTTTTCAACAATTCTTTGGATCACTACCCACAACTCAGAACTATAAATTTTGACTTTTCCACCCCCCCCCCCCCAACCTCCAGAGCCAGGGAGAAGCGCCCTGGGGACGAGATTGGTTGATTTTATAGCAGCTAACAGCGGGCAAGTGTAAGCCTGCAAAGACTATCTCAAGCTTTGCTTCTACTGTTGCATTTGTCTTTCAGGCACAGGCTGCCCAGTCCT
>CALNXI010000581.1:3137-18137 GCA_942486025.1 Porites evermanni | reverse complement strand
GTTTACATATATAGTTGTAAAGGAAATGTTGCTTAATTTTGCCAACCTTTGAAAGTCACCGAATTGATGTTATGCCAGTATCAAAACTGGGGCTGAGCCTTTATCAAGGTAATAGGGCTTATCCAACTATAGAATTGCATTACTCTCTGTAAACATGCTCACCATTATTTGTTCTCATTTAATAGTTTGTTTTGGTGGCATTTATTTCACTTTAATTCCAATATGTTAGCCTTTCTCGATTGCATAATTTTTTTTTATTAAAAAGCAGTTCAATTTTCGAAAGGAAAAGTGTTATGTAACTTTTGTAAAACCTGTTTGGCAGACTTAGTGAAAATAATCCCCAATTTCTGGGGGAGAAACATCAAAGTAGTCTGATGTGGTGGATCCGTAACAACAAACACGAGCATTGTGAAGAAGGGCACATGTCACATACATTTTGCCAACAGCACTTAAACTTATTTTCAAGTTTTTTTTGAAGTCCAGAAATTTAAAATAATTTATTATATCACCAAAAATCCATTCAACAGAAACTCTGACTTCACTCATAGATTCATTCCATGCAGACTGTATGGGAGTTAGTCCAGCTCCTCGAAAAGGTCCTTGCAGATGTAGTCGAAGAGGATATGCCGGATCTCCATAAATACATAGGGGGTTCCCATTTGTGTCCACTGAAAATCGTTGCAATTGGTTTAACACTCCAGATCTAGCTAACATCCCACTGTCATGTCTCTTTCCCTCGACAGGCCCAAACAGGTTGGCAACAAGGCCACTGGGTGCTGCGATAGATTGAAACTTTATAGCATGGACTTTTTTGTGACCATTGTATAAGCACTTTTGGTTTTGTCCTGGTCGGCATATGGGCCTCACAGTACCGTCAACAAACCCCCAACAGTTTTCAAGAGCAGCTCCCCTGTTGTGAACTGCAACGGCAAACTCCTCTAAATGATCGGGTCTTAACCAATCCTGGTTCAAATCAATGAGAAGGCGGTTCCATGTTTGATACATCTTGTTCATAACAGCATTTGAGATCATACACAATTGTGGTTTTGGCCTTCCAAATCTGGGTATCATGTCTACGTATCTACAGGGATAGGCAAATCTTTTAAGAAAAATGCACAATGCCTCAACCATGTCGACATTTACACTATTGTAGCAAACGATCCGATCCGGTAAAGTAAACACTTCTGCCAAGTTGTAAATGTCATTCTTGTAAAATCTAAACTCAGTTTTACATTCATCATCGGTCATCTTGTCGAGATCGAAGCACTCGTAGTTAGTGTACGGTAAATCCGTACACTAACTTTAATTTTAGGCTTGTGTAAATCGTAGAGTAGCACGAATTCTTCAGCGTTAATCAAACGGGAAGCATGAGCCAGGAGAATAGTGTCACGGAACTTTGGCATGGCTTTCTAAAAAACTTTCGTTGACTTAAACACGATAAACATCACTGACCGTCGTCAACGTTCTCGCTCGTAAAATTCGTAATCTCAATTTTGGCGGGAACGCCAACACGACGTGGCCCAGCTCGACCCAGACTTCTCACGTTGCCGTTGCCGTCGCCGTTGTCGGATCGTAAGGTCCCTAATATAGAGTTAAGGCAACTTGCTTCACAACATCCACAGGAGAACGCATGATGGTCTCTTTTCCTTCAATGTACGGTCTCCACTCTTCGGATAGCTTCAGCAATGACGTTTTAGACATTCTAAAATTCTCTCTCCATTCTTCTTCGATCATTGTGCCATTGATAAAATTGTCCCAACATGCACTTGTCCTTCCTGGTCGCGTCCAGAATCGCCTTCGGTGATTGTTCGCTCTTTTTTTGACTTTATATGATGCCCACTGTTCATTGATAACAATCTCAAAACATCCTGTCGATCTCTAATGTATTGGTTGTGTAAATTTATCACAGCTGAATTATTCTGAACGCATGATATCAAACTAGAAATCAGAGCAAGTAACAAAGAAGCTACAACCTTGCCGTACGCCATGTTTGTTTATAATGCTCGCCGTGAAGACTGGATCCAAGAGAAAGACGAAAGCGTATTCGAAAATTTCCGGATACGACCGTCCACACGTATACGTATTCGTATCGGATAAAAAAAATTTCCACTCTGGAGAGCGTTTTCAGAAATTTCCGGATACGCAAGCCGTATTCGTAAAAAAAAAAATGCGTTTTCACAAATTTTCGGATACGTGTAGACGATGCCTTATACAGGTTTCGACACAGGTCACCCAGGCTCTGTGATAGTACCACAGTACGGTTCCAGTAAAATTACAGTGTTTGTATGGGGTAAAAATACCATCCTAAAATTTCTAGGAAATACTAAATAAAGATCAATGAAACTTACTCTGCAGTTAATTGTTGTTGTCCTTATTTCTCCAACGAAATTTCGTGATAATTTGCAGTAATTTGTTCAAATTCACTCTATCTACAATAATAATATACAAGGTAGGAAACACGAGATGCCATTTTCGCCGATATGCTCTCATTCAACACAACTTTTTCCACGAAATTCGAACTCCAACGGAAAATAAACATCCCAGGATCGTAGAAATAGGATAGCAGCAGATATAGAAACCAATGAAGCTTTCCCAGATAGAGAAACGAATCCCACAGACTTTGACAAACTGGAGTTCGAATTTCGTGGAAAAAGTTGTGTTGAATGAGAGCAAATAAATGTTTCGACATTCACGCTTGTTGGCAAGTATAAAATTGTGTTTACTGTAATGTTGGAGTATTTACAGGATCATATATATTTTTCAATGTCTTAAAATAAGTACCAGTTGAAAGTAGGTGACCACAACTTGAACAAGGACCCACGAGAGAAGTCGGAAAAGACAGTGACATTGAAGAACATATATGTTCACCAAGGCTTCAAATACAATCTGATGGTAAACGAAATAGCACTGGTAAAACTCGAACAAAAGTTGGAACTCAATAAGTATGTACGCACTGTGTGCCTACCAGAGAAAACTGGAGGGGATTTGGTCATCCCTACGAAGTACGGTTACGTTGCCGGCTGGGGAGCTACGAAAGCCTTGAAACCAGGAAAAAAAGCGCCAGTTGCTCGCCGAAATTCAAACGTATTGAAGCACTTGGCTTATGAAATTGAACATTATCGATTATGTGGTAATAGGCCTGCACTGCCATTCAATTCTACGGTATCGTTTTGCGCTGGAGATGGAAAAGGANACCCAGGCTCTGTGATAGTACCACAGTACGGTTCCAGTAAAATTACAGTGTTTGTATGGGGTAAAAATACCATCCTAAAATTTCTAGGAAATACTAAATAAAGATCAATGAAACTTACTCTGCAGTTAATTGTTGTTGTCCTTATTTCTCCAACGAAATTTCGTGATAATTTGCAGTAATTTGTTCAAATTCACTCTATCTACAATAATAATATACAAGGTAGGAAACACGAGATGCCATTTTCGCCGATATGCTCTCATTCAACACAACTTTTTCCACGAAATTCGAACTCCAACGGAAAATAAACATCCCAGGATCGTAGAAATAGGATAGCAGCAGATATAGAAACCAATGAAGCTTTCCCAGATAGAGAAACGAATCCCACAGACTTTGACAAACTGGAGTTCGAATTTCGTGGAAAAAGTTGTGTTGAATGAGAGCAAATAAATGTTTCGACATTCACGCTTGTTGGCAAGTATAAAATTGTGTTTACTGTAATGTTGGAGTATTTACAGGATCATATATATTTTTCAATGTCTTAAAATAAGTACCAGTTGAAAGTAGGTGACCACAACTTGAACAAGGACCCACGAGAGAAGTCGGAAAAGACAGTGACATTGAAGAACATATATGTTCACCAAGGCTTCAAATACAATCTGATGGTAAACGAAATAGCACTGGTAAAACTCGAACAAAAGTTGGAACTCAATAAGTATGTACGCACTGTGTGCCTACCAGAGAAAACTGGAGGGGATTTGGTCATCCCTACGAAGTACGGTTACGTTGCCGGCTGGGGAGCTACGAAAGCCTTGAAACCAGGAAAAAAAGCGCCAGTTGCTCGCCGAAATTCAAACGTATTGAAGCACTTGGCTTATGAAATTGAACATTATCGATTATGTGGTAATAGGCCTGCACTGCCATTCAATTCTACGGTATCGTTTTGCGCTGGAGATGGAAAAGGAGGAAATGACACATGTCACGGTGACATTGGAGGAGCCTTTGTTCGTGAAGGAAAAAGGGGCGACAAGTGCCGGTGGATTGTAACTGGCCTTGTCAGCTGGGGAGAAGGCTGTGCACAAAAGAATCAGTACGGATACTACACCAGAATTTATCCGTTCATTGACTGGATCAAGAAAGTTGAGGCTGAAAACACAGATGCGGATGAAGGAGAAGCCTAGTCAAACGGAGACCACCTGTTTATCGACATACATTTTTGCAGTAAAAAATAGTTTCCTGCTAAATGTTGGCATTCACAATAAGGCCCTTTGCGTACGATGGTGATCTTGAGTAGTGAATCAGCTAGCTTAAAACACGTTCTAAAGTTAAGTGCGATTTTCTAAAGTGAAAAAATCAGCTGAAAATGGCCATTTTTGTTAATTTTTATCCGAAATTATCATAAAATCCGGCTGATTTACTGCTTTTAATCAATATTTTTTTCCGAGCGGGTCCCTGTCGGAAAGAAATCGTTTAATTTCGTGCAAAGTAGCCTTTTTTACATTCGTACAAAACTTACCCTCTTTTATTATTTTCAGAAGGGTCGGCAAGAAGTAGAACATATAGCACCTTTTTCGTATTTTTCAGCTGAAATACTTCGGCAGAAATAATAACTTGAAGCACGTTTTTGAGCAGAAGACTATTTTTTGCGTCTGAAAACCCACTTTGGTAATTCAGATACGACAGGAAAGGCTAAAGAACTGTTAATCAAAGAACATCAGTTGAAAATACTGGTGGTTATAAAGATGCTTGGGAAATTACTGAAACAGTTTTAATGTATGGCTAAAATACGCTTGAGAAATTTCTGAAACAGTTTAAATGTATAGCTAAAAAATGCTTCAGAAATTTCTGGAACAGTTTAAATGTATGGCTAAACAAATGCTTCAGAAATTTCTGAAACAGTTTAAATGTATGCCTAAAAAATGCTTCAGAAATTTCTGAAACAGTTTAAATGTATGACTAAACAAATGCTTCAGAAATTTCTGAAACAGTTTAAATGTATGGCTAAACAAATGCTTCAGAAATTTCTGAAACAGTTTAAATGTATGGCTAAACAAATGCTTCAGAAATTTCTGAAACAGTTTAAATGTATGGCTAAACAAATGCTTTGGAAATTCCTGAAAAAGTTTAAATGTATGGCTTAACAAATGCTTCGGAAATTTCTGAAACAGTTTTTATGTATGGCTAAAATAAGCTTCGAAAATTTCTGAAACAGCTTTAAAAATGTATGGCTAAACACGTTCTAAAGTGACTAAAGTTAACTTTGATGTTCTAAAGTGAAATTTGGCAAAAAAATAGCCTTCTTTGTCAATTATTTGAAAGAATGCAACATCTTTCGTGGTACTTTTGCTTTGATTGCCTAAATACTGAATGAAGTTATGTACGATACCGGGCAAGAAATGAAAAGCGAAAACAGGTCTTTATCCAGATGTTTCTTCACCCAGTTAGAAGCTGCAAGTAAATGAAATGGATGAACCTTTTATTTAATAACTGCCCTGAGAAATGAAGTTGGAATGTACTAGTCGGGTAGAGTCAGTGACACCACAATGGGTACAAAAGCGGACTTACTGAAGATCACAGTTAGCTACAACAGGTTGGTTGCTCGATGCTTAATGTTCGGTGAATCGTACAAAATGGAGTATCAATCAGATCAATTGAACAATGAAATAACAATAGATTCTCTTGTTATTTAATAATGTGGCTATAATAGTAAGTGGCCGGCTGTATTCTGTAATTTAGCTGATATTTGTTACTTACCATATTTCAGCTGAGAGCTGGGATTCTTACTTGAAATGTAATTACATACAGGTCACTTGAATTTTGACTCCTGCGACGTGAAGAACATGATGGATGATGTGGATATACTTTTCGGTTTCAAAATCGTTCTTTTGAAGTCAAGGCTTTACATCTTTATGCCCTTGACTTTATTGAATATTCCTTCATCGACGAGTGACTCGCTCAGAGGTCACTCCGTTCATTTTTCACATGTTGAGCGATCGCTTTGAAGTATGTCACAATGTCGACCCAATCCAAGTTTCCTTTCCGTTCTTAGGATCATCTTGACGCGTGCCTGCCTCGAACAAAATGACCCATATTCATGGCATGATTGCCCGCGTTTTCTATCTTTTCTAACGAACTCTAAATAGCCGTCACGTTTTTGTGAAGATAACCGATATATCACTCAGGAAGTCGTTGATACCTGAAGTATTACTGGATTGTTATTGTGTTGCAAGGAAAAGACCAATTAGAAGTGAGAAAACAATGCGGCAAACAAATATCTGTCAAGTGTCAACTCACTTAGAAATACATTTTATACTGCGGAGCGCAAGAAAGAGTTGTCATTTTTTTTGAGAATAGAGGCCGACCAGCCTGACTCGTACAACATTAGTAGAGTCTTAATTAGGGAAAAGTGGTGAAGCGAAATGGCTTTGGTGAAAGAAGGCGATGAAAATATTCAAGATTTTGCAAAGAGATTTCTCAAGGCAATTTAGGAGCGCCTGAGTGAGGTCATCAACCCTTCAATTCTACATGACAGCCTTCAATACAGACCAAAAAAGATGAAAGGTAACAAAGAATACTACATAGAAACAATACACTATAGGGAAATTGAGGGAAGCAAAACCGAGACGAAACGAATCAGACTGACGAAAGAAAAATGTGAGCTTTAAATAGCAATTTAATTACAGGTAATTGTAAAATCCAGTGCATGGAGCATTTAATATTTCGAAGATCTTTAAAAAACTGGCTAAATATTTTGTCCGGCTATTATTCCAGAGAGGCTGTTTTCGAAACTCAGTTGAAAATACACTATTTTTATGGGTCTAGACCACGGTAAAAGTGCTCATGGCCGCGGTCTGTCTGTATTGTTTGACTCAGGGCGGATAAAGGTTGGACGGTGAAACGAGCGCTCCGCTCTTCATTTAATGTGTGATGCGGAGTAGGACTGGCACGAGCGCTCTTTCCGCGCTTCCGGTGCACTTGAGGGCCGGCGAAATTTTCCTTTTTGCAAACCGGAAATCCTATTTGCTTTCTGTAATTTCAGGCTACAATGTTAAATAGATAAATTTGTTTCATAACAATATCAATAAACAGTTTCATATAATCGTGTCTGTACGTCTATAAGTCAAACTTGTTGGTCTTATAATGCCAAAATTTGAGTTTTATTTGAAAGTGTTGAATACCTCCTCCTTCCACTAAATATCACCTAATCGTCTTTCACCGTTTCGTTTGCAAAAGCTTAACACTTCTTAACCTCAATTTTTACATATGTTAAAGGGGGATAACTTTTATATAACATTACAAAAAATTAGATTGATATATATTGATATAGTGGCGTTGTACTTCTTAAAACTTTGTTTCTCGGGTGCAACGCGCCATGGCGATTCGCGCAATGCGTTGCAAATCCGGCAACCGCATGTAAACAAAATTTATTGAGGTTAGTTGTAAGGTTTTTTCTCCGTTTTTCTCTCTAAAACAAAACAAGGTAAACAGTAAAAACTGAGGGGAGACTAATTTTGAAGTTTCGAAGAAACAGAAAGACGTATGAGATGTTTTTTTCAAAATTAAAAAGAAGGACGGATGATGGTGATTTAAATTAGCATAATTTCACCTTGCACGAGCTGCACGCATTTATAAAATACACGTCATCTACTGCTGTCTTTTAGTTTTGCCATGGATGACATGGATGAGATTTTCCTTCGTGTTTTAGACAGTACTTAGTTGTTTTTGTTTTAGAATTTTAACATCGACATTGGCGAGTAGCAGAACGAAAGTATAATTCAGTGGTAGAGTCATGGAAGTAATAAAAGAAACCCTTTGAAAGAGATGTTTGTCTACTCCAACGAAACCTCCCGCAAAAAATAGCAACATTTGCCTCTCGGAGACAGCGTACCAGCACAAAGGAACGAGGAAAAAGTGCAAGAAAACAAATCAAGCTGCCATAATTCAGTGACAGCGTCAGTGTCTAATGTACAAACCACATCGCATGCCCTGACCGAACTCGAAAACAAGCGACATTTCTAAGCAGAGTTCCAGTCCACTGCATCACACCTTTTTGCTCGGACGCGCTCGTTTCACCGCCCAACCTTTATCCGCCCTGGTTTGACTTGTTTGCGCGCGCGATCTTCAAACATTTAACCCAACGGACAAACTAGTATTACGCCCTGTTTTCTTTGACCCTTTGTTCTGTCACGCTACTTTGAATCGTCACCGCAGATTTGGCAATTTGGCGATTAAGTCAGCACAAATCAAAGGCAATTAGCAATTGCGTTATTCAGTAAAATTAAATTCCTTGGTATCTTAAAACGAAACTTCAACTTAAGCCGACGTTGAGTAGGCCGACTGCAACGCAAGCTAGTAAATTTCATAAATAATTCTGAGCAAAGGGACCAGAAATGAGTTTCAGTGTCTTAAATTGAGCGAAGTGGCCATATGGCCGGTAACCGGTCAAGGCTTTCATACCACAAAATGACCGGCAGTCCTATATTCTCAGTGAATCTCACAAAATCGAAATTTTCCTGCTTATCTAAATTATCATATGTCGATTAAGAAAAGTCAAGCGTCTTAGCGTTTGGTTTACGCTGGGCTCAGAAGACGAAACCATGTTTTGTGACACTTAAAACTTTTTCATCTCAACTGCCGGTCATTTCAAAACACTAAATGACCGGCAGTCCCATATTCTTTGTAAATTTCATAAAATCGAAAAAATCCAGCTAAACCAAACTATCATATGTCGATTAAGAAAAGTCAAGCGAAATTTACTGAGAATATAGGACTGCCGGTCATTTAGTGTTTTGAAAACCTTGACCGGCAGTTGAGCTGAAAAAAGTTTTAAGTGTCACAAAACATGGTTTCGTCTTCTGAACCCAGCGTGAACCAAACGCTATTCTTGAGATGTATAACGTATTTCTGGATCGCTTGACTTTTCTTAATCGACATATGATAGTTTGGTTTAGCCGGATTTTTTCGATTTGTGAAATTTACTGAAAAGACAGGACTGCCAGTCATTTAGTCAATTTTGAAAACCTTGACCGGTTTCTGGCCATATAGCCACTTTTTTAAAATAACTCTCAATCTATATGTTGGTTAATTCTACTTGAAAACAAGGGTGGTCACAGATTATTTCGACTTGATTGATGCCTCATTTCAGGTCATACAACATTTTCTACCAGGGCAATGTTTTATTCCGTCTTCCTTTAATCAGCTGATCATACACAAAAAAAGTGAAAATTTCTGTAATTTTCCTTATGTTAATAGGATCTACTGTGCCTTGTGCTGAAATTCGTCAGTGTAATAGTGCATCGTTGCAGAGGAAGAAAGCAAGGAGCCTCCAAACTATTCGCCGGGTAACAAAGAAATAGGAAAACCCAGAAGGAAACGGAGATCTTGATGACCTTGATGTCAACTGCGTATCTCTAATAACTACAAATATCACCTACATTCATGATTTGTTAGCAGATGTACTGCATGCTACATTGTAATAACTGACTAAATCAGCTAGGAGTTCCTCTCATCGAAGAATACGGTCGATGTTCGTTCTGTTCATTATGCATAAACGCTGGCACTTAACCAATCGGTGTATCAACTGCTTCGGAAATTTCTGAAGCAACACTTTGTGACCGTCTTTAGGAGAAATCTGGAACAACCTTTATTTATAAAAGTTGTTTCGGAAATTTCCGAAGCAGTATTTTTTGACCGTCTTTGAGAGAAATCTGGAAAAACCTTTGTAAAAAGTGTTTCAGAAATTTCTGGAGCACATTTTGCGACCGTCTTCAGAAGAAATCTGGGACAATATAGAAACTGTTTCGGAAATTTCTGAAGCAACATTTTGTGACCCTCTATAAATAAGTTCTGCATGAAACCATTAATAAAAAGTGTTTTGGAAGTTTCCGAAACACATTTGGTGAGCCGTATCTCTTCAGTTTTTTTGAGACTTAATAGTGTTTCGGAAATTTCCGAAACAACATATCTGGGCTACCCGCGTCTATACAACGGAATTTCGAGACACTGCTCTAATACAATTTGCTTCGGAAATTTCTAAAACATCATTTGTAAAGGAATCGATTTCTAAAGACATAAGGGTCTTGAGAATTCTTTATTTTAGCATTTTTTTAAAACTACTGAGGAATTTCCAGGGTTAAGTTAAAAAAAGGGTCCTCGAAGGTTATTTCAGCCGAAGGTAGAGTTTACCCGTCAGAAATGACACTTGAGTGATTAAATTTCAGACGAGATTTTCATTTTCGGCACAAATTTAAAAGAAGTCTTAATTTTCAGCTGAATTCTTTTCGTTTTAGAATATCTTAGTTAACTTTAGAACGTGTTTTAAATAAAGACATTTTTGCTTGTTTTATTAGGGTTAATTTCATTTTCCTTCTACCGGAGCTGAGAAAAGTACCATTAGATTTTAAGTGTTTGCTTACATTAGAAACTTAGCACAAATGTTCGTTATTACCTTGTTTGCTTGCACTTCAGAAATGAAGTGATAGCGGAGCTCTCGCGCGCGAAGCGCGCCAGCGGAGCACCGTGGGTAAGAAAATGAAGTAATATACCCATCCGAGAAAATTTGCTAATCACGTGACCGTACACCGACCGACCGCCCGCCCGACCGTCCGTCCTCACCACAGGCATACCAATGTTTACTCTCACACTTTCTAGCTACTTTGGGAGCCCACTGATTGCACATCAATGTTGTGATCAATTGACAGCTGTCAAAACAAGGTATCCGCTGACCAGTATCACCTCAACGTATCGTAGGCTCAGGTGTCGACCCATCCGGGTCGAGTATTTTTTTGAAGTTATCCGCTGAGAAGTTACTAGTTTTCAAATGATCCCAGGCTCATTTTTTTTAAAATTCGTATGAAATATGTTGTGTTTATGTCACTATGGCCCAGCACCATTAACATTTTGATTCAAACTGACCTCGGGCGCAAAAATTCCGTCAGTTATTTAAAAATGTAAGCAGGGAAGACTTTTCTCACCATAGTCACGCGTTGGTCACGCCTCACGTCCAATTTTTATGCTATAATTGGTCAAAATTTGACAGGTGAGTCCATGCGGAAAATTAATGCCGCATCTTACGACTTGTTTACTTTGACAGCCGTAGCTGACAGAGTTTTGTGTCAACTTGTGATGTTTTTCAGTGTCTTTTTCCACTGGATGTACAAAATGAAATGCAGTTGCTATCAAGAGTCTTCTGTTATTCATGGCTGGTTTGTTTTTTGAATTTTTGGTTGAGAAATGCGCCACCCTTCAAAGTCAGAAATCCGTTTTCGGATGGCATCTTTTTTGCTTTTCACCTTGCTGGATGCCTAAGAGAATTATAAAGGCTCCAGCGATCTGGTCATACTTGATAGCTCGCAGAAGCTGCATCTTGAAATATGGTAAACCTGAGTAATTATTGTATTAATATCTAATTTCATGAAGTCGAGCGCAGTTTATTAAGCTAGTTTATGCACGTTTGTATTAAGATTTAAGACACTGATCTGACCTAGTATGAGATTTGATATGTTACAGAACTTTAAAACCCTTTAGTCGATATTTCACCGCGAATAGAAAAAAAAAAACTTTCCGAAGAATATTTAGTTATAATTTTGGCTGCAGAAAGAAAGCTTTGAGCGATTTTCTTTTCACATTCAAATGTAGTTCAATTAACGTGAACAAAACATATTATCATGTAGTTCACTTGTCGAGTCATTTTTCTGAACAACTCCAGAAAAAGAAATATCCTTTTGATGCTTATTTGAAGCCAAAAAAACGACCAGCCTCGCTTTCATGCAGTGTTGATTACGTCATCAGTATTTAGTGCTTAAGTCTATGGATATGTATAAGATGGACTATATTAAAGATTTCTGGTATTTTTGTGGAAATTTATTGTAGTTAATTGTATTTACACGCCATTTTATATTCAAGCCTCGATTCCATGTTGAGCCATATAGGCCTAAAAATAGACCCCAAATAAAGCCCACCGGTGCAGGCTACAAAATTTCCGACAACATTGTTTGTGTTCTTTAGGGTCCCCTTAACACATCTAGGTAGGTGGTTTGCTTTCACCATAAAAATCCCATGCACGGGATTACTATGCTCCCTCGATAATATCCAGGCTGATTCCCTCCATTTATGCTACTCTGAGGATGACAACTTTCGGTGCTGCTCCTGGCCGCGATTTTGTCAGGGAGCGTGTATTGTGAACTTTCCAGGGTGTCGCGCCTGCGGTTCACAGGTCTCGAGCAGCCAATTAGAGATTGACAAAATATATACATAAAAGGGAACTTAAGCAACGACGACGGCGACGGCAACGAGAACGGCAAAAAAGCAATAGGTTTAGATTAGCAAAACAACAACTTTGCTCGTGCATCACGCTTTGTTGTCACGCTTTGCCGTCGTTGCACGACTACAACGTGAAAGTGCCTAAATTCACGTTTTGTCGAGGACGGGAATACAAAACAACAACTGTCTTTTTCTTTTCTTGAACTTTAATCCAGTCCTTTAGACTCCAAAAACATATGCCAACATTTGACGAAGTAAACAAAATGGAGTAAGCGCGATAAAGTTTGAAGCAGCGCGAATTCACTTTTTTTCATCGACTTGCGGGGCGATTTTAATTTCACGAGGCACCATGTCTTCAGGGAAAGGACGTAGACTCAACACTTCAAACTGTGATACAAAATATTTAGGATGAACCGATCACTGAGCCTGAGATGTCTGAACAGGCGATGGAAGAGCAGGCGGGCGCTGAAGAAAAGCCGGGAGATAACGATATGGAGAGCCAGTGGGACACGCAGCTGAAAGAAAAACAAAGGTTTTTCAAAGAAGTAACGGAAACAAGAGAAGAAATGACAAAAGTCATTGGTGAGCTGAAAGGTGGTAAACTTTCTGGTATTTCGGGTAGAAATTTACCAGAATAATGGCAAAAAATAACTTTTGATTGTGTCATACACAAATCAAAATGGAAATAGTGCTCGCTGAGCTGGAATAAAGGGGAAGTGGGTTATTCTGAACATGTGGAAGATGAATTCAAAGAAGAATTAGATAAAATTAAAGAGACAATTAAAAACACTCATTTTCATATTTGCGCAAAACTGCAAAGAAATAGATTACAATGGTGATGATGTCAGTTGAAGATGAATTTTACGATGAATTCTTTAAATCGGCTCTTGATTCATAAAATTCGAAAAGCAGCGTAACAAAGTGTTCTGTTCACCTGAGCATGGCCTCGTTCAGCGATTGGGGGCCTATTGCGAAAAAAAAAATGTCTCAAACCACACCTGGATGGGTCAACGGAGGCTTACTGAGGGAAAAAAATATGGCTGAAATATGACCGATCGGAGGTTTTCTGAGTGACAATATCTTAAAGCATTAGTTGAGGATTAGGAACAGTACGTAACTGGTTAATTAGAAAAAATAATAATTCTTTGAGTAAAATCAGAAATTGAATTTACTGACTTACCTCCACATCGGCGCTTTGTCACTGAAGTAACTCCTAGTGAAGGTAATGATGAAGCCATAGACGCAGTTCTACTTCAATACGTCCTTTGTGGTTTAAGAAGGTGTAGAAACCAGGAAAACAGTTGAAATGATAATTAACAAATGCTTTTATTTTGTTGTTGAAAAAAGACGCTGAATAAATCGAGGAGTAGCTTATTATATTGAAGTACAAAAAGCCAAACCTCTGCTATCAAGATTTTTAACACTCGATTCTATCATTATTACTTATAATAAACGTTAGTTATGATAGATATAAAATGTGTTCAGGTTTCAAAGTTAGGAAAAAAAAGCATCAAATGCTTTCGTAAACTTTCTTAGAAAAAACGATGAAAGAGGACTCAAACAGCGAATGTATGTGTTTCATCTATGAAAGGCAGTTTATTAACGTACATTTCTCTTTTCGCTTGTCATAAAAGCTACATAAAGAAAATGACAAGAAACATGTGGCTTTTAACGCTAACAACAAATGGCAGTTACTTTTCCGCTCCCTTCTTGATACTAAAAAAAGAGCATTTCCATAATATAGATTAGAAAACTGATACATGTATTTGTGGCCTTATCAGTGTATAAACATAGTTCCGTGTTGTGACCTTTTCAAGGAATATCAGTTCCGATGCACGTAGGAAAATAATTAATTACGGTACGTCCTCTTCAAACAAAGGGTTTTCGAAAAATTATCCAGTTAATGTCGATTGGTTCTCAGGGTAGGCTGTTGTGTTGAAATTTACGTTCAGTGATCAGTCTGTGAAATAAATCCCGAGACTAAATCATGACGGAATCCTTCAAGGTAGGTGCTTATTAGTATGAATGAACAACTCGCTACTCTGTATTTATCCCATGACGTAAAATCCTAAAGAAGGAATCTTTTCCAAGCTAAGGCTGTCTGCTCGGATCTTGTTTACTGTGGGTAATGTCGACCGAGATATCGGTCGATATAGCGGTCGATATAGCGGTCGACACTCGGTCGACAGTCGGTCGATACTCGGTCGACACTCGGTCGATACTCGGTCGACGCTTGGTCGACAGGCGGTCGATATAGCGGTCGATAGTCGGTCGATAGTCGGTCGATAGTGGGTCGACACTCGGTCGAGACACGGTCGATAGTCGTTCCAGATGTGTCTCGGCCGATATAGCTTTTCGTTCACCGACACTTCGCCGACTTTTCGCCGACACTTCGCCGACATTACACCGACATTTCGCCGACACTTCGCCGATAGTTGGTCGATAGTTGGTCGATACTTGACCGATGTATCGGTCAGTAATTGGTCGACACTCCGTCGATGGTCGGTCGACACTTAGCATTTCCTACATTTTTTAGCTTGGAAAACAAG
>CALNXI010000580.1:209084-221155 GCA_942486025.1 Porites evermanni | reverse complement strand
GCACATCTAAATTAGGAGGCCACACCTACACAAAACCAAATCCACGTAAACTCCCTCAGTGGAATTGCAACACCAAGAAAAAAAAATTTGCTACAAAGATTTTGACTATGCTCCTGCAAGTAAAATAAGTATGTTTAAGCGACACTATAAGCTTATTAGTTAGGCTACAAAACTATTATTGCAGTTTATTCACAACTAAAATGAACCAGCATGAGCTGCAGAGAGCAGCACGCTAACACCCAGAACAATGGTACAAACTACACCAATAAGAAAGCCCGCGCCTCTTGGCATGGAGAATGCACTGAGGTATGACAAAGTGTGAACAATCCTTGCTGCTGTAAAGATTCGCAGACACCAGATGCCTCTGGTTGGACACAGGCCAGCCAACATGAAGAGTAAGGCAATGATCAGAAATGTTGGGATGTTTTCCAGATCATTAAGATGAGCTCTAAAGTGAAAAAAAAATCATTAAATAAACTTAAAATAACAACAACAAAACCATAATAATCTTTGTCATCATTTCTTAATGCTATTTGCATATTTGGGGCACATTGACATTTGTAATACTGATGATGGTTTAATAAAAAATTATCATTATTATAAAAAAAAAAACCTTTTGGGGGAACTATGAAGACAGTGTACAGAGCAGTAAAAGGCCTCTCAATGGATTTTGCCTCTCAAATGTTACCAGAAAATGCATGAACAGGCAAATAATTGATGCAAAATAAATGTCAGTAAGAATCAGTATGTTTGTCTATTGGTTTTATTGAGAAAAGGTGTGGAAACAATGGCAATGTCCCCCTGAAAATTTTGCCTGTCACTAGAAATACTTCAGTATCGCTAGGTGAAAAACCTTGCGTTATTATGATATGTTTAATTTAACTACACACACTTCTCATATTTCTCAGCTGCCTTTGGTCAAGGCATCCAATGGGTGGGGTAGGAACCACAAGTATAAACTGGAAAAGGTGATGCAGACTGAAGGAAGGGGCTGATTTGACATGCACTATTTAATACATACCTTCGAACTCTCTCCACGTCATCATTTATTGGTACAGGTTCATCTCTTTTCTTTTCCCCATAATCTTCTGGGCTTGGAAGTGCCTGTCATTGTGAATGATGGAATAATTATATCTATGACGAGACACTTTCTTTATAGAAGGGATGGCGAATGGTAAAATCCGAGACTTGCCAAGACGCCGAGATCCTAGTTAGAAATTCGAGCCCGGGACTCTTTGGTAAAAAGTTTCGAGACTCAAAAAAAGTAAAAACAAACCATGCAAAAACGAGACTTCGTGACTTATCAAAAATGCTTCCGAGACTCCGGGATCCGGCCAAAATTTTCCAAGACCCACGTTTTTCGAGGTACCTGAATCGCCACCCCTCATAGACAATCATTGCACTATATGGTTATGTTTTCTTTTTAAAGTAAGATCAAGCATTAAAAAAACTCATATCAGCATGTCAAGAAAGTGGTGTCCAAAAGCCTCACTATAGGGGCTAGTGGATTTTGCTATCGGGCTAGTGAATTCTGTTTTTAACTTGCCCGACCGGCAAGTGATCTTTTTTGAGGAATTCGAATAACAGAAGAACTGTGAGATCAATTCTGCTCTTCAAAAAACTTTTGGGGCTAGTTGAAATGATGTCTGGGCTAGTAAATGTTACCTTCAGCTTGCCCAAATGGCAAGCTGTAAAAATGATTTTCTTTGCACCCCGTCATATGCAAGGAAACTTTGCATACTCTTCCTGCCACATACAGAATAACTTAGTACCACTTTTTTCATGATCATAATTATTTCTTATACCCGTGCAAGCCTCCAAGTTGCAACCATTTTGGTCACCATGGCACTGACCTAAAATTTCGGAGCTGGCGACTTGCTTAGTAAAACAGTCTCCCTAAACCAAAAGAGTTGGTTGCCAAATGGTGACCAAGCAAAAACTTTAACTTGGAGGGTAACGGAGTAAAAAATTTGCAATAAATTTCTGCATAAGACCACTCCACACTGCAGTGAATTCTGTGGTTCTTTTCTGAATCTCCAATAATCATTTATTAACTCTTTAAGCCCTAAGAGTGATCAGTATCAAATTTCTCCTTGTAATGGCAATGCTTTGTAAAACAGAGTGGTCATGAGAATTACAGACATGATCACACACAATGAATTTTCTTGATATTTTATCAACTTCTCTCCACTACTTCTGTAGGAAATGAATATAAGGCAACAAACAAGAATTCAAACTTTGATCATAGGGTTTAAAGGGTTAATGATGTGCTAGATGTCCATCAAGGTAAAGGACCAACAACATAACATGCAAGGCTAGAACAATGCAGAGGGTTTTTAGGGTTTGTATGTGAGCGGGTGAGACGCATAGTTCTCAGAATCCTAACCCTAATCCTACAACCTTCACTCACAGCCACACCTTGTACCTGTGCTATTCGAGGTAGGGGGTCAGTTAAAATGGGGTCATCCCCAGTGTAATATAATTTATTAGTTTTCTTTGTTTTATAGACTATTGTCAGGGATAGGTTCATTGTTAAGAATGTTTTGTTGTCTTTGTTTCACATCAGCTGTGAGTAATAAATTATATTACATTGGAGATGATCAGCTTTAAAATGCTAAGATCACATGAAGAGTGCAGATTTGTTTTGTTGATATAACAGGTGTTTTCAATTCTTAAATCCAACAAAACACCGTCTACCATGTAAAGAACAGTATGATCCCTCGGTTAGCCAAGGGGTATGTTACTGATCAACAAATGATGTTGCAGTGTAGCCTCCCCGTGACAAACGAACCCCAAAGGACGTCTGCGGGGAGGCTAGTTGCAGTGTTGAATGATTCAGCATTTTTTTAAAACAAAAAGTTAAACAAGTTGCAACTTGTCAAACGGAATAGTCCCAACAATATTTTAACATTCAACATTCAACATTCAACATAGCATGGTGCACTGTTCTGCAGTTTTTGATCCAAAAAGCTGCAACATACAGTATCATTGTTACCGTGCAAGATAACGGCATGCACAGGGTTCTACCAGCGGTCTACCACAAAATTAATTGTCCTATGGAGAGTAAGGTGTATTATAACAAGTTCAGGATTTCGAGTTTGAGCGGCGATTTTGGAGAGCAAGGTACTCAAGAAGGCAATGATGTCACAAACCTTATTCTTTAGGCGATAAAATGAGGTGATTAAAGACATCAACAACATTTTAAGAAGCAGAATGCCACCATAGAAAAGGTAAGCAGCGAGCAAACGATCGTCATCACTTATAGTAACCATTTACAATCTTCTACTGCGTACGTATGATTTTGATAGATTCGAAGACGACCCAAGACTTTCTAACCTTGATTGACCTTGCTAATAATTATCCGCGCGCGATCCAATCGGAAACGCGTGTGATCGTTACACTTCGGTGTTGATCTAATTATTTTAGTGGCACGTTAAGTGTGTTAAAAAAAATCACTCGAAAACGAGACTTCTAAACCCATCAAAAACGCTTCCAAAATTTCCAGATAGGGCTAAAATTCGCAGACGAATTATACAAATGGTTTTGACGAGTGCATGGGCCGGCTGAACGCAGGCTAAAATTTTCGTAGAGCTTCGTTTTTCGAAGTACCATTCTATACCCCGAACATTGGCGTTGGAAACGCTTCTCAACAATGAACTTATCATTTTGTGCAAACGGCATGCTCTGGAGTCTAATTAACAAGGACCTTCTTCCACAAAATCTGTTTTCTAATACAGAGTAAGATGTATCATATTAAGTTAAGGATTTAATTACGATCGAGGAGCTGGTATACTGATAGTGCTGAAAACAATGATGTCACAAACCTTGTTCTTGATGCGATAAAAAGCGGTGATCAAAGACATCGACAACATTTTAAGCAGAAGAATTCCGCCATAGAAAAGGTAAGCGCCAAGCAAACGATCATCAACACTTATGGTAACCATTTTCAACTTTCTACTGTGTTCGTTCAGCTGCTCGCGATTCGACAAGATTCGATCAAATGGTCCAAGAGACCCAAGATCTGCCACACATAGTGTCGTCACGCAACGCTCCTCCTCACAAACCTGACGCAATTTTATGAAAGGGAACATCAGCCATCTAGTGACCCAATGATCACAGATATTACACAATCAACTATGACTGTGCATATTCAATCTAAGTACTTGTACACAAAAAGTCACGCAATTCATCGGCCGGTTAAATCCGAACTTTTAATTTTCAAAGGAAAACTTTTCCCCTCGCATTCCTGCCTTAAAGCTATACAAAATGTAGAATCAAGAAAAAATATGCGAAATTAAGAGCGCTGGAAATTAAAGCATAGTAACCTGCTAGCAAGTTTTCCATTTATTTATTTGTACTTGCGGGGAGGAGCGTTGCGTGGCGGCGCTAAAATTAAAAACGGCTGTGTATAGACGATAGACGTAGCAGACGTAGTCCAACATCGTTCTAAAGGTGATGTAACACGGAACGATTCGCAACGCCGATGTTTAGCGCAACGCAACATCACAACATTGTTGCGACATTGTTTCGAATGCTTGCAACATTGTTCCACCATTGCTACGCTGTGCTGCGCTAAAAATCGTCGTTGCGAGCGAATCGTCTCGTGTAACATCACCTTAAGAGAGTCTGGATGGAGTTACCTGACAAATGGCCAATATTTTAACTGACAACTGACAAATAGCCTAAAATTTAATTGACAACTGACATTTGCCTTAGGTTTTACTGACAACTGACAAAGGAAGTGATTGTCCCTTATTTTCTAGAGCCTGTGTTACGGGCTCTCAGATAGTATAGTCCCCGCGCGTTTATCGCATTTCTTTTTACTGAACGACTTTTCACCACTATCTCGGAGCCTGGAACAGGCTGTATTTTCTACAAAACCCGTTCCACTCTTTTCGTCACTCAGTGTGATGAAATGGTCGTTTTTATGGGTTATCTTAGCAGCAATCATATTTCGTTAATGTCATGTCATGTACCATCTGCGGTAAATAAGGGACGGACCATTAGAAAACTTATCGGTTGAAGTACAAAAAAAATATTCACGCAATGGAAAATTAAATGAAAAAAAATTCATGCACGCCAATTAACCCTAAAAAATATTCATGCTAACGCCTAAAAAAATTCATACAAGGAATTTGATAACGAAAAAAATTCCTGCGGCTCGAAAATTCCCCACCCTCTCCCCCCCCCATAACTTTTCTAATGGTCCGTCCCTAACTTATGATCTCAAATTTACGCTCCTCTGAGAACGCGCCAGCAGAGTGAGGGATTTTTTCCGAGATGATTCAGATACGGTCTCTCTCGGTCTATCTTTCGATCTCCTTCCCAATAATATATTCTGAGGATATAAATTTTGATTGGCATAATGGTTGGAAATGTTGGACTCTGGCCAGCAAAAACATTCGAGTGGAGGTATGAAATGCTTACAATAGCAAAACTGATAAAAATTAAGGTACTGTTGCATCAGTTTTGGAATTTAGTCATTAATTTAACGTAATTTACATTATATGCGCCATTAAAGCTAAATTTCGCATAAAAAATATACAAATAAGTTTCATAGTTAATGATTAATAATCATTTAACTGAGAATTGACAAAAAGCCTTAAACTGAACTGACAACTGACATTTGTACCCCCCATCAAGACCCTCTTCTACGACTATTTTTAGCAAAGAGCCATAATAACCTTGATTGACCTTGGTTGGCAGCGGGCCCGGGGCCTCACGCTCACGCGATTGTTGATTCGGGGGAGAATTCAAGGATTTTTTTTTTTCTTTTGGAGGGGGTGCTTATGTTTCTCCTAGTAAGGTCTCCTTGTTTGTTTGTGCTTTTTCGCACGCCGGCAAGTGGAACGTAGCAAAAACGGCTCCATCAACCGGTCCCACGTCTGTCATGTAATAAACGATCGGCCAAGTAAATCAGCCGCGGAGGTAAAGTGCGTGGTTTTGTGAGACTGTCTTCTTCAAACCCCCCAACTTCCATTGCCGTCACTGTATCTCCCTTGCATTCTTTTTGTGGGGATGCAGCGTGCATAGTGGGTATTAGAAAGGGAAGCCAAAGGGCAGGGGGAAATACCGGTAGGGTAATTTCATTTAAAACCTCATTCCTGGGGCTTTTCCCTTAAAAAATGGGAGGGGCCGCAAAAACAAGACTGACAGGAGCCCATGGGTTCCTGTCACTGTCACTGACGCTTCTAGCTTCAAGAGGGGAACAAATTTCTCCGAGGACGCCGCCTTCTCCAAGTTTTAAGGTACCACTGATTATCAGGAGGGGTGTCATTACCCCTTCATCTCCGTGGAGACACCCCTTTTACTCACTCAGAGCAAAACATAACATATAAACTACACTCATTGTAGCCTTCCTAGACTGTGTGACAAGCGTTAAAAAGGAAGAGGGGGAGAGAGGGCGAGGGGCGGGCGAGAAGGGGCTCTCACGCGCCCAAATATTAGTCATTTTTATTGTTTGTGTCCTGTAAGACTCGCTATTATGCTGAATTTTATTATTTTGAAAGTGGCCTATTCCCCTAGCTTCCCCTTCCCCTTTTAATCCGGCGATGCGCGCTCGCAGTCTATAGCCTCCCACGCAGACCTTTTTTTTTTTTTTTTTTTTGCTTTTTTCGCCATCCTCCCCCAAACTTTAACACAATTGACAAAAACCCCCCACTTTGCCCCACCTTTTAGAAATTGGGTTTTCTTTCTCTCCTGCCCCTCACGGTCATGGTTGTTCTAATTCTTCTTTCTCTTTAATCCCCCCCCAACGTTGGGAGTTTTTTTTTTTTTTTTTTTTTTTTGGCTTGTCACGCAATCCTCCCCAAACTTTAAAGCAAATGAGCAAAACCACGACTATTGACCATGCATATAGTAAGTTGGCTTTCCTTCCTCTCTTCGCCGTAAGGATCAGTTGGTTATTAATTCTTCGATATCTTGAATCCTCCCCAAGTTGGGGTAGGAATGCGTGACAAAACCCAAAGAATGTCAACACCACACAGTGTGGTGTCAGGCGTTTGGTCGAGCGGGGAACTTCCCTTTCCTCGCTATTTTTTCCCCAAATAGAGAGCCTGTTCACAGGTTAACCATATTTTACACGGTTATGTCAGCTATGTAGCCACGCGAGTTCGATGAGGATTACAAAGGTCCATGGGAAGGATAAAAAACCTGTCATACAGTGTCCGTTTCTTCACCCTTCCAAAGGCGACTTCGAGAATTCTTGCAATTCAAAACCCGCCCCATCAACTCATTCAGGACTACACTAGCTACTCTTCAGTTCTAGATTTGTACAAAATCACCGCAAAGTACAAATAGCCATTTGGTGAAACAGCAGATCAACAGACCTTATTTCACGATACCCGCCATCTTTGCATACACTTTTTAAAATGTATGCAATACAACTTAAAAGTTGTATTGCAAAGAGATTTTCGTGGGGATTTGCGAGTCGGGGGTGTGTTCGAGCAACTCGCTCGCTTAGCCATGAGGTGCCAGGAGTCTGATTTACATTGGTCTTTACTGTTTTTTGACTTTTGCTAACAATCTTAATCTTAATCTTCTTACTCCTCTTCTCTACTCAATCCTTACTCGGCGGTGAGTGAGTAGTTCAAGCGTGGTAGCGGTTTTAATTTTTAGCCAAAACTGGAAATGTTTGGGTAACTGACCGTAGGAATAAAAACAAGGTAAACTCGCGGCCGTGTGGGTAATGTTTTGGTATTACTGAACCTACATGGCTGCGATTTTAATACAAGAAGCTACAAAGCAATGAATAAGTAAAACGCTGGTTAACAAACCCAAACAGGAACTTCAACGAGACTATGAATGAACCAAGGTCAGCTCTGACATGAAAAACGCGACCACCTATGAAAAACAAACATCTGACAATGGCAAGAGAACAATATTCCTAATTAAAATGGCCATGATGGCATTAAGTAAATCCGCGAGCTAAGCAAACATTCAAGTAGAAGTCTGAAAATCACAAAATAAACAAAGGAAAATACCTATGCGCACCAAATCCAAACTAACCTTGGCTCACCTAATAATGTAGAAAAACGAAACTTAGAAGAAATACAGATCTTAAAAATAACTATTAAAATACTTCACAGCAGTTGTAAAAGTTTTATGAAATTGACCTAAGCTAGTGAGTTCTTTTGCTATAACAGCGCAGGTTCACGTCATCATTGGGTTTTATAATTAAGTGCTCTAATTTCAGTCGAAATTCGCTGTTTCCAGACAGGTGGCTCGGGCTGGGAAAAAAATGTGCCTTTTTTAAATCTAAAAATTGATAAACAATTAAAGTTAAATTGAAATTAAAGCTTAATTACTCCAGTAAAATAGTAATTTACGGGAAGTACAAAAAAATCATTATCAATTTTACTTTCCTTGACTAAAAGTAAGATGACGTATACGTAAAAAAACGTAAATAAGCAAGGACTATGTTCCTGTCTCGTGTTTAACAAATTAAAGCCGGTCGAGAAAAGAAAGAAAGAAAGATTTTCTACGTTGTCGAGAAATATCCATTGGGGATGTACATTTTTTTGAAGGTCGTAAGTATGTTAATATAGCTGCATATTTTTTGGCCTTAAATAATGAAATGGTTCTTTTTTATATTTATTGAGTAGGGTCAGCATAAAATACCTCCACCTCATCAGGTGAGAAGTGATAAGTCCCGGCCAGGATTGTTCTCGGGTCCTGCGCTGCAGCAGGAGCAGGGTAGTACCCGTCAAGGCCCGCGAATGAGAAGCTGTTACCGTTGGCATTATTATCAATCCACATGTCATAACCAAAGCATGGACCAAATCCTGACCACTTCTGAATTGCCTTGTCTGGCCTCCCCACCCCAATCACAAAGGGATCCAGTTCTTCTTTATTGCTAATTGAAAAAATAAACGCCTCCCAAGTGGAGCCATAGCTAAACCAACCACTGGACTCTAACAAACCAACAAAACGTAAGTATTATTGAGTAAACTGTGTGGTGTAGTTATACTCTTTAGTGTATTTTCCTTAGTTTAAATTTTATTGATATTTTTATTTTTATTTTTATTATTGACTTAAAACGAATTACCATAAACTAAAACAAAACAAATTTAATAAGAACCATGAGTGTAATGGAATCACACATTTTTTTAACTTTCCTTTTTTTTTTCTTTTTTCCTCCCTTTGTTTATTGTATTGCTACTCCTTACAGTTAGTTATGAAAATGGGCATAGCCTTTTAAGACAGATATACAGAGATAGAAAACGTCAATGATAATGCATTTCTTATTTGCATTGACATGTGATGTAAATAACCTTTCAGACCTTTTCCTTAGGGATAAGAGAACCAGTAAGGGATAATTGACAAAATAATTTTGGGGATAATTGAATTGTTTTAGGGAGTAATGAAAGTTCATCATGGTTCTACATTAATTATGATCGACACTTATTTTTCTCCCCTTTCCTTTTTCTTTTTTTTACCCCTTACCGCCTGTTTTGCAGATTTTGCTCGTTATAATATATACTTATCATTATCAGTCAGTTAAGGCCATTCTAAAGCTCTTAGGGCCATTAAGCGCAGAGGGTGCTGCTTTCGCCTACGTAGGAGCCCGGGGGATGACCTTACGCTTTTCATTCTGAAGAAATGATTTTAAGAACTGATCTTGACGTCACGAAAAGTCGACTCCTTGTTCATCAGTTAGTGAGAACAGTTTTATTGGTTATAGGATCGCAAGTTGGATAATAAGGTGGGAATATCTTTACCGCTAAGAAAAACCATTTTAATATATTCGCAAAACCCACGAAACAATGGCGTCAAGGTTATTGTGTTTTTGTTAGCGCTCGCGAAGAGTCTTTGTGAAATCGCCGCTAGTTTACACGCGAAAAAAAGTCGTCTCTGGAAACGGATTAATCGAGCCTTTGCAATGCCATAACAATCACAATGCCTATTGCATCTTTTCAGCCACAGTTATATCTTCTTTATTTTTAACATGAATGTAACTAAAAAAATTTGTGGCAAACATTTTTTTGTTATTTCCCCCAAAAAGTGCGGGGAAAGGGGCAAGTTTTTCCCCCAGCACCTCCCCCTGCGTGTTCCCTGACTTTTAGTAGTAACGTTCTTACAACGTTTAGGGATAAGGGATAAGAACCCCCTCCCCCTCTCCCCCCTACCAACAGGGCCTGATTGAACCGATTCCGGGATCATAAGGAGTTTGATACCTCTTCTGTGCAGAAATAATTATAGCTGCAGTAGGTATTAAACTAGATTCAATTTACTAAACTTCAACTTGACTTCTTGGAGGTGGAGGGTGGGCGGGGAATGGGGTTCTCCCATATTTTGGCTAGATACATGTAGGTATGTGACGCCCGAAAAAGTATGGTATTTGAGGGTCTTATTCTTCCATACTAAATCAATTTTTCCCTTGTTAGTGTTGAGTTCCCGGTGTGACTCTTAGATAAGGTACCGTTATCAATTGGTTAACATTTAAGAGTCTACAAGTGTAAATGTCCAGCTACACGAGAAAAAAAAATGTCGGTTAGCTGAACTTTGCCTTAGAGTATCATGAAAGCGACTTAATGAAGACTTCTTCGGCGTTTGTATACACACTCTCTTTTCTTCGCGTGTGACTGACAATTTACGAAAAGGCCTTCTGCTCACGCAGGGTATGAGTTACCTTTAAATTCTTAGTTGGTGTTTTTTGGGGGGTCTCATTTTGTAGGGTTTTTTTTGTCTCATCCTCGAGTAGGGTCAGTACTTCAGGCCCTCGGAGACAAACACCTAGAGAAGGTACGTTCTTTTATTGGGGAGGGGGGGGGGGTCGGAGGGGAGGGTCCTTAGTAAATTTTTTACCAGTTGGGGTGGGTCAAACCTGTTTTATTCTCCGAAAGATGACATATCTGATATCGTTCATGGTAGAAAACATTTGATTACTAACTCTTCATTCGACGGGCACCCCGTCAGGTAAATATAAAGGATTTTACCGTAAACATTGCTGTGAGTTATTATAAAACGGTAGTTTACACTTTCTTGCTGTAATCTTTGAGTCAATACTATGGTCCATGCATATTCTCGCCAGGAACCGTATCCGCAATTTTACAACGTATCTGCAATTTTACAGAATAGTTAATACGTAACAACCAGCTTCCCTAGTTCTTACAGCAGTATAAATAGTTAAGAAGACTGGTCTGGCTCAACTTTACATTTTATTGCTATTTGCTTTTATTTACTGAGCAAGCAATTTTCTTACCCCAAGGAATGTCCGTGTAACCTCCAAAAACGTATTTACCCTTTTTTATTATGGTAACTGTGTCTCTTTTTCCATCGCAGCGTCTGTGAAACTGTTCATAGACATCCCAGCCGTGCAATGTAGCCCGCCAGCACAGTAGCCAGCGAGAATTGTACCCAACTGCAGGCTGTAGAAATTTTCCCAGATGGTAAAAATAAGAAGAATTTGTTTTCAATATATCTGAGTCCAATCTGAACGCTAAAAATGAAAGGAGAGTAACGTAAAGACCTTAACGATTGCAAAAAGAAGTGGTGTCTTGTGTTTTACATGTTCTATCGCTGCTGTAGCTACCTGGTGTCTTTAAAGATGGTACAAGAAGGACTGACTAAAAAACCTTATCGGTCCCAACGTCAGCTTCTTCCCCGTTGACCCAGAGACGCAAATGTTCTTTGGGGCGGTGGGGACATGTCGTGCTTTTTTACTTACACAATTCTTAAAGACATGTGATGTTGGTGTTGCGCCACCGAAATGAGACCAGCATTAAAAGCTACTGAAATAATATTCATTTAAAGACACAAACAAAAGTTCAAACAGCCATGGTCCAAAACGACAGGCAGTTTAATTTTAAAGGCTGCAACGTTAATTTGCGCTCTTAAAATCGATGGAAAACGACGCTTTTCAACTTGGAATGCAACAATGTTGCGCAACAAGTTAAGCGAAAATGTTGCCCGTATTACTTGGCCTAAAAGATCATGTCGAAACTTCATGTTCTTATAAAATTTAAACTAAGGAATTGCACAAACTTTTCTCGTTTGATTTTGTTTTTTTCGTTAAAACAACGAAAAAGGGCAAATAACTGCGATATCAATGATGACGATTATGACAATGG
>CALNXI010000580.1:189084-204084 GCA_942486025.1 Porites evermanni | reverse complement strand
TGCCTGCGCAGTTACAGCTGTGCTAAACAGCAGTTTCGCGGAGCAAAGACGTGGAGACCTGGAAGATGGCCGATGCAGTGCCTGTCCCCAAGCTAAAACCTGTTACCGACATCAACAAACATCTTCGTCCGATCTTCGTAACCCCTGTAATATGTAACATTATCGTCGCTCTCCATGTCGGCCTTGCGGTTCTAGAGGTGATTGATACAAAACAGTATGGTTGCATCCAGCGTCCTCTTCCCTACACGCCCTTACGTCTATGCTACATACCTCGTTACAAGCCACTTACAGGCCTTGGGCTGCTGTGAGAGTGGTCCTGTTCGATTGTAGGCAGGCCGTCGATCTAAGCGACCACACCCTGCTTGTGCGCAAAGGTTTCGGCCTACCTATTCCTCGCGCTGTTGCCCTCTGGGTGGCCGACTTCTTAACGCATAGACAACAACGCGTTAAGTTGTCTGGAGACTGTTTTTCTGGGTGGGGCCCTGTGCCCGATGTTGTGTCTCAAGGAACCAAACTAGGCCCATTGCTATTCCTCAGGGTTTCCAGTGCAGACATAAATAGGCGTACGGGAAATTTTTTGCCAGGTGGGGGCGGTAAACCATTTGCCCAAAAACTTCTCGCAAGTTGCCCGAATTTTTACGAAACGTACAAGACTGGTCGAAAAGAAACGAGGGCCATACGATACAACAACATAGGCCGCACTGGCATATGAAGGTGGCTCGATACTGTAACAGTTTTTCAGGGTCAATACATCCCAATTCCGGGCATAACTACTATACGTCGCCATAGACAAACATTTGGAAAAATTGCCACCACAGTTTTATTAGATAAAGATGAAAATTTGTCATGATCACGAATGCAATGACATCGGAGTTGTCACAGCAACGAAATGACGGCCATTGCCTATATTACTTGCAGTAACATTTCTCAGCACAGGGAACTGTTCTTACAAAATCGTTCACGGAAGCTTTTTCCTCAAATAGTCGCCTCGATGTTCGTGAAGTTAAAACGGAAACTGTGAGAGTGTTATTGGGATATTTTGGGATGAAGTTTTTATCGTTAGAAATATGGTAAAAAAGTAAAATCTTGATGTTTGGCCGTTATCGAACTGAGAACTAGTCAGCCACTTCTTCATTTTCAGACCCATTGCTGATGCTATCTGCCATACACTATTCTACAAGCGGGAGATGATTCTAGAAAGATATGCAGAAGTGTATTCTAATCAATTCACGACTGGAAAGAGCCCATTCCAGTTAGTGCAGTGCAGTACAGTGCTCAACAGTAAAAAACTATAAATATGTAAATCAACGTATGAGACCCTTTCCTAAAAACCAGAAACTCATCACATGCTAGGCAACCAGTGTCTCGAGAGAAAGTAACTGGATTATTACGCCGACGTCAGGATTTTTGTCAGATTAAAATATAAAATATTTATCTCTTCAAAATAATGATAATAAAAAAGAAACATGGAAACGTCTGTAAAACCTGGCTTTGCCCAAATTTTCTCTTGCTGCCCAAAAAATCTGAGTTGCCCAAAATTTGGGGGGGCTGCAGCCCCCCTCGCCCCCCCGGCCCGTACGCCTATGCAGACATATGGAAGTACGTTGATGACACTTACTAGACAGATTAAGCATCGCATTTACGGCAAAAGGCAAACGTGAATTTGTACCACGTGACCAAGTTTCCTCTTTACTTGTCGTTTACTGTTCATTTTAACTACATGAAAATCGATAGGTTCACATCAATTCTATCCATAAGAATTGTTTTAAGCTGTTTTTATCTGCTCATTTCTCATTTTGATAATTTCTCAACTTGAATCTCACGTTTGCCATTTGGCATAAACGCGATGCTTAATCTCTCTACTATTGCTGAGTTGGTCCCGCGAGGTGCACAGGGTAACATTCGAAGCGCAGTTAGTGCCGTCGAGTACAGATCAGGTGAGCAACGCATGCAACTAAATGCTGACGTAAATGCAAGGAGATGAAACTAGATGATCATCGACTTCAAAAAGAACCAACACGTCTTCACCCTGTTGTGGTCGACGAGAAGGAGCTAGATCTTGTAAATAGTGTCAAAATTTTAAGTATAACACTGTCTAGCGATCTCAAGTGGAACGTTTATATAAATGAAACTATTAAGGAAGCAAATAAGCGTTTGTATTTTTTGGTTCTGCTAAAGAGAGGTGGCGTAAGCTGTTAAGATATTGTCAACTTCTACAGTACAGTAATAAGACCAGTACTAGAATATTGCTCGCCCATTTTCCACCATAGCCTATTTACCGACTATCTAAGTGAGCGTGTACAAAAAAAGCACACTGTCCATAATAGCGCCTGATAAATCATAAGAACACTGTTTAGTCAGTTTTGGTCTCAGCACTTTATATGATAGGCATAACGATCAGTGTATTAAGCTGTTTAATGGTATATCGTCGGATTAGCACGAACTCGCTTGCTAGCTGCTTCCTCCGAAACACCAAGGCTACTACAATACCAGCCAAGAGAGAGTTTACGACTTGCCCCGTTTTGGCACAAACCGCTTCAAAAACTCGTTCATACCAGCTGCCATGTGCGGTCGTGCAAACATGTTATTATTAGTATTACGATATTTTTCTTCTCTTTTTCAGTTCTTTAGTATCACTTTTCCTCATTAAGAAAATTGTAATTAGAATTTTAACATTATTTCATACCTTTTATAGTATTGTATTAAACTAGGGGTAATCGGAGCTTAGGAGAGTGCGTTCGATATGTTTGTTGAGGCGGAAGGGTGGTTGCGATGTAGATAAATATGATTATGGCATATTTTGAACGTAAGGGTTGCGTACAGCGAAACCTCTATTTAAACTGTGTATCATTTTAAGAACGTTTTCAAAAGATATCGTATGGTTCGGTGTCAAGTGCTTTTAATCGGAGGAGACATCGCCCATTGCGTCGGACGTGTAAATGGAACATTTTGTTTTACTGGCGCGAGTTACAGGGCGCAGTTTCTCAAAGGCCGATTAGTTCTTAACCCGGGATTCTTTTTCTTTCTTCAAAAAAATTTTTTCGGATAATTTTCTCTGTTATTTTAACAGCATCCAATCATCAACTTGTTGACAAAATGAATTACATTGAATTTACTGGTTTAAAAGCTTTCACATCTGAATTCAAACTTCGCACTAACCCTATCAAAGCCTTCAATGGAACGTGTGTGCGGCTCACGTCAATAACTTTTCCAGTAATTTGGTCGAGCGTGTTGATTTCAGTGACTCGAGAGTGGCGCTACTGTGGGCTGATTTATAAGTTTTTCGTAATAAATAACATAGAGTTAAAGTGTACTTTGTCTGGTGCCGAAAATATCACAAGTCATGGTCAAATGACGCCGCCGAGCATCACATCTCGGTAGATTTACTTTGTGGCACAAAACGGCTGCCGAGCTACACAACTCGTAAATTTACTTTGTGACAAAACGGCTGCCGAGCTATACAACTCGGTAAATTTACTTTGTGGCATAACGGCCGCCGAAGTAAACCCGGTTTGATGCATGCACCAGGAGTCGCAGACATTTTCCAAAGACAGTGACGAACCATGCTGAAAAATAAGAAGGCTTAATCCAAAGTAAAATTTAACAGCAAACTCCTGAAAGATGAACGCTTTGGACGATTCAGCAATGACAGATCGATGTACGCTTTACGAAGATTCAGCAAACTTTTTAAAAGATGAACGCTTTACGAAGACAGAATATCAGACCTTAGCAAACCTTTGAAGGATGAACGCCGAGGACACAAGAATCACCACATGAGTTAGCGCGTCAAAGTAAGGCAAACCTTAAGCAAGCGCCTCAAAGCGAGGCAAATGTGTGTCGACAACGACGAACAAAAATGCAATCTCAAAAAAACCTCCCTTATTAATTGCACAGGTCACCCAATAATGCACAGAACACCCAACACAAATTAGGAGTTGCGTTCTCGTACCTTGAACGCAAAAACAACGCAATTCTGCCTGTCGGCGGCAATTTAATTCAAACTCTTATTTGTGCATTTGGAAATGTCTCTCATGGATTCTACTGACTCAAACGCGTGAACTCGAATGATACTGAAATAGCCTTAACATTAAGACGATCCAGGTCTTTACTAAAATATAATTACCTGTGCAGTCAACTCCGTTCCCAGAATACCCTGGCTTGCAAGTACACTCGAAAGATCCTTCAGTGTTATTGCAGTCTGCATTGGCGTCACAGTTGTGTTCTCCTGTTATACACTCGTTTTCGTCTGCAAATCAGGTGTAGGATTGAATCATCAAAACTGATTTAATTAACCTTTTATTTTCTAGGATTGGGTATGGTCGGTAGAGAGACAGAGAGACAGAGAGACAGAGACAGACAGACAGACGGAGAAAAGACAGAGAGAGTGAGCTTTCTTGCTTTGCTGAAAAGCAAAAACAATATTGCTATATATTGGGGCGGTGAGTGATTGAACAAATAACATTACATGTTTAGATCGAGGATGAGCGAAACCTAATGAAGCAAGATACTGAAGCATTCAGAATGACTTCCCAGCTGAAGAAAACCTGCCAACAGAAGGAGGAATAAAAAGAGACACGTTTCCGCTAAAACTCTGAAGGTGGTGCGGAACAAAAGACGGAATTGTGTACACACACGGATCTGATTTTTAAATGCAGAAAGCTCACCCAGCATGAATGCGTGTGCGGACATGACAATCTTGAATGGGGACAATTATAATACATTAAAAAAACTTAAAGATCTCGAGCATGTTAATTTTAAGGCAAAGACTGCATTCAGATACTGCAAATCACAAACTATAGCAGTACGCAAGGGCATTTCGATACTTATTATTCAGCTTAAAAGAACAAACTGAGCCTCTAGGTACTAAGCAGCTTACTACCTTGTGGCTGAACTTGGGTTTAATGCGAGATAAATGGAGTTGATTAGGAAAAGATTATAAATACAACCAAGGTACTGTTATTACCTGTGCAGTTAACTCCATCCCCAGAATACCCTGGCTTGCAGATGCACAGAAAAAATCCATCAAAGTCTAGGCAATCAGCGTTTGCATCACAGTTGTGCTTTCCCGCTTCACACTCATTTATATCTGCAATTAAGAAGTCAGACACTGAATAAACTGATTAAGTTTTTCTTTCACGGTAGATAACTGTGGCCTACCATAATAGCCATTTTATGCGATCAATATTTCAATATTATTTTCCGAGATCCAAAAACTTTCATTATCTAACCGCGGTCTTTCTTACACCTTTCCCCTTTGAAATTAATTTTCTTAGCAAAAGGCTTCGCACTTCGCATCGTTTTAAGACAGAAGCTCGCGTGAAGTCGAAAATGGACTATAAGAATTACAATTAAATACCTGCCTTATTATAGGAAATTGATGCTCTATAATACTAAAAGGTATTATGGAAATTAACGCGACTTAAATTAAGGCGAATGTAGTGGAAAACGACTTTCGAACAGAGGAAATTAAGTGATGGGAAAGAGACGTGGCTACGAAGTATCTCAGTGAGTGTCTCAAATGAGGGATCTTTAAGTGTTACCTGTACATTTATTTTCTCCATTTTTAGAATAACCTTCCCCGCAAGCACACCCGCGTTTGTATTTTTTTGGTTCAGCTTGAGCTTTAAAGATATTGTGAACTTCTACCGTACAGTAATAAGACCCGTACTAGAATATTGCTCGCCGATTTTCCACCATAACCTAACCGACTATCTAAGTGAGCGTGTACATAAAAGAGCGCTGTCCATAATGGCGCCTGATAAATCATACGAACACTATTAACTTCAGTTTTGGTCTCAGCACTTTATGATAGGTGTAACGATCAGTGTATTACAGTAAGCTGTTTAATAGTATATCCTCGGACAGGCACAAACTCGCTTGCCTCCTTTCTCCGAACCACTAAGGCTACTACCATACCAGGCATGAGAGATCGAGTTTACGACTTGTCCCCGCTCTCGCACAAACCGCTTCAAAAAGTCCTTCATACCAGTCATGTGCGGTCGTGCAAACATGTTATTATAATGTCAGTTTATGTCTTATTACATTATTTTTCTTTTCTTTTTGCTAATTAAGGTCTCGGTAAATGAAAATTTTAGTACATTGCTCAATTTTGTTTTTTTTTTTTTTGGATTTTTGGCATGAATGGGTCCTAAATTTTATTTTGGCAGAAAAAGAAAATCAGAAAGTGCTTTTTAACCCTTCTAAAATGAGCCTTTTCTGTTTCCCGCCATAAATTGCGCGCGAAAAGTGATTGACAGCCCCTGTCTATTGCGTGACACTCACTCTATTTTAGACGCAAAAATCAAAATTCTCCGACCTCCAGTCGGGACGGGTTTTAAGCTATCGCTTTGAAACTTTCAGATATGATGGATAATGATGTGGACTCAAAAAGGGTGTGAAGAATTTTCCAATTTCCCTTTATAACTCATTTTATGTCAGTTTCTTTGCGTAAATCGCGCTCGAGATTCGACTTTTTAGTTTGAAATGCAATAATTCCGCTAATACGAGACATATGCAAATTTCCTCACACCCGTTTTTAGGTCTTTTATCTGTCAATCAGATGCAATAAAAAGGAAGTGAATATTTAACAACGCGAAAGGGCTGGAGCTTCAGCAGTAAACTCGATACCTCTGAGTTCGAGAACAAAAAACTTAAGCGCCTTTTGAAATTCGATGAAATAAAATCTTTTATAAGGTAATTTAGTCTTTTAGCTTTAATTTGATATATAACTTGCCTTTGTAGCGAAAATACTAGCGCGACTAGAATTTTTTTCTGTGGGCACCTCGTTTTCCTTTACCGATACGTTAACAAAATGGTAATTAGCCTTTTACCATTATTTTATACCTTTTATGGTGTTGTAAATAATTAAGCAATTTAGCCTGCCGGCTGCAATTTGATTATTTTGTTAAACCGATCTATCTATCTACCTTTACTGGAGGAAGTACGGCCTTCAGTGGATTGATCAGATGTAAGGTCGATCGAGCTGTATTGGGTCACCACAAAACTGGGGATAACATCCTCTTCACTCTACATAATTCTTCACATCCTACTTACCCTCATTAAGTAATTACTAATTATGACAACGATCACTTTGTCGATGATGCTAGACTTCAAACTTTTATTTGTGCATTTGGAAATGTCTCTTATAAATTCTACTGACTCAAATGCGTGAACTCGAGACAAATGATACTGAAATAGCCTTAACCCTCGGACGTACGAGGGGGGTGGGGGTGGATACCACCCCTCCCCGTAAGGTTTTTCTGATTTTTTTTTCCCTAGAGGATAAAACATCAGCATGTGACGTTTTCAGTAGCTGTTCTTTCAACCCTTCGCACTTTTTGAGACAAATTCAGTGATGGTCAGTTGCTATGGTTACGAGATATGACGTCATAAGGAGCAGGCGGTCAAGCCATATTTGGGTTAAAATACATGTTTTTTCAACTTCTTTCAACAATAAGAGTAAATCTTGCGGCTTAAATCGTGCCGAGTGCTTATTTATGTGTTATTTTTCATGTAAAGCACAAAAAATTACTATTTCTCGCGGTTTTAACTTGATTTCTTATTCTTGTTAAAATCCAAGATGGCGATCATTGTTGGTGACGTCACAGGCCTCCAGCAGCGCCACCATCCATAAAATATACCTCATCTTCTTAAGAATATCAAAGGCTCTCCACTTAAGGTAAAATCGTTTGGAAATGCTGCAACATATCAAAAACTCCGGGGAGGGGTTTCATCCACCGCCCCCCGCCTTTGTACCACGGTGGGGGTTTGAATTTGCGTGTACGTCGGAGGGTTAGCATTAAGACGATCCAGGTCTTTATTAAAATATAATTACCTGTGCAGTCAACTCCGTTCCCAGAATACCCTGGCTTGCAAGTACACTTGAAAGATCCTTCAGTGTTATTGCAGTCTTTTTCTTTAGCATCACAGTTGTGTTCTCCTGTTATACACTCGTTTATGTCTGCAAATCAGGTGTAGGACTGAATCATCAAAACTGATTTACTTAACCTTTCATTTTCTAGGATTGGGTACCGTCAGAAGAGAGAGCTTTCTGGCTTTACTGAGATGCAAAAAGATTATTGCTATATATTGAGCCGGTTAGAAATGAAGAAATAACATCAAATGTATAGATAGAGGATTAGCAAAACCTAAGGAGGCAAGATAATGGAGACTGCAGAAGGACTTCCCAGCTTAAGAAAAACTACCAACAGGGTACGGTCGGAGGAGAGAGAGAGCCTCGGAGAGAGAGAGAGAGGGCTTTCTAGCTATACTGAGAATCAAAAAGATTATTGCTAAATATTAGGGCGCTGAGAAATGAACAAATAACATCACATGTGTAGATAGAGGAGATAGAAAAACCCAAGGAAGCAAGATACTGGAGAATGGAGAACGACTTCCCAACGGAAGAAAAACTGCCAACAGAAGGAGGAATAAAAAAAGACACATTACCGCTAAAACTCTAAAGGTGGTGAGGAACAAAAGACGGAATTGTGTACCGAAAATGATCTGATTTTAAATGCAGAAAGCTCACCCAGCATGAATGCGTGTGCCGACATCACAATCTTGCATGGGGACAATTATAATTCATTAAAAAAAGACTTAAAGATCTCAAGCATGTTACTTTTATGGCTAAAATTGCATACAGATTCTACAAATCACAAACTATAGCAGTATGCAAGGGCATTTCGATACTTATTATTCAGCTTAAAAGACAAACGGAGCCTCTAGGTACTAAGCAGCTTACTACCTTGTGGCTGAACTTGGGTTTAATGCAAGATAAATGGATTTCATTAAGAAAATATTATGAAGAAGACCGACGCTCTGTTTTCACCTGCACAGTTAACTCCATCCCCAGAATACCCTGGCTTGCAGGTGCATACAAAGGATCCTTCAGTGTTTTTGCAAATAGCGTTTGCATGACAGTTGTGCTTTCCTGCTTCACACTCATTTATATCTGCAATTAAGAAGTCAAGCACTGAATAAACTGATCTAGTTTTTCTTTCACGGTAGATAACTGTGGGCTACCATAATAGCCATTTTATGCGATCAATATTTTAATATCCAAAAAGTCTTATTTTCAAAACGAGGTCTTTCTTACTCCTTTCTCCTTTGAAATTAATTTTCTAATCAAAAGGCTTCGCACTTCGCCTCGTTTTAAGACAGAAGTTCGAGTGAAGTCGAAAATGGCTTATTGGAATTACGATAAATTACCCGCCTTATTATACAGGAAATTAATGCTCTATGATACTCAAAGGTAGTATGGAAATTAACGCGACTTACATTAAGGCAACTTCGGTGGAAAACGACTTTCGAACAAAGGAAATTGATGTGAAAGACACGTGGCTACGAAGTCTCTGAGCCTTTCATTTAAGGGATCTTGAAGTGTTACCTGTACATTTATCTTCTCCATTTTTAGAATAACCTTCCCTGCAAGGGCAGTCGAAGGATCCTTTAGTGTTATAGCACCATCTAGTGACGTCACAGTTGTGTTTTTCTGTTTCACACTCGTCTATATCTGGAAATGAAGAGTTAATGCTGAGTTATCAAACTGAATCAGTTCGATTTTTATGTCTATTGAATGAGGGATCAGTAGTAATGCAACGCTTTCGAGTAGTAGAAATAGTCCACGAACGAATAAATCAATTTCCAAAATAAAGCAATTTCAAGGAACACTAATTCAATTCATGCCACTTATAACAACGGTAAAATGCCAGAAAAAATCAGTGGCAAATAATTATTAAAGGTTTTACATGTTGCAAGTTATATCTTTTATGACGAATGAGCCCGCAAAAGAATAAGAAATAATTATTTTGACGGCACGAGAAACAGCAGGGCCTGGGTGTTAGGCCAGGGGCACCATGGGTAGCCATACCTGTGGTATTACATATCACGTGTGCGTCATCTAGGCTTCTGAACCAACCTTCCTTCGGTTTTCTCCTTTTTTTTTTTTTTTGGGGGGGGGGGGGGGGTTTTTTTTGGGGGGTGCTTTTTGGTTAATTTTTAAAAGCTCTTGTTTCTTATTAATTTTCCTTACCTCCATTTTTTTCCTCTAAGTATTTTTTGGGGGTTTTTTTTTTTTTTTTTTTTTTTTTTTTTTTTTAAAAAGAATAAAAAAAAAAAGGCATTGATTATAATATATAGGTGTCTTTTGTGTTACTATTTTTTTTTTATTAATCAAAAGGGTGGCAAAAAAAAAGATATAAATCTATGTTTCCTGGGGTTTTTGTTTTTTTTTTTTTTTTTGGGGGGGGGGGGGCTTATTTTAGGAGCTGCCTATTTCGATTAACTTGTAAAGTCCTTGGTTCCTATTAACATTTCCTACACTCATTCTTTTCCCTTCAGAGATGTTTGGGCAGTTTTTTTATTTTTATTTTTTATTTATTTATTCTTTCTGGCCTCTGTCTGACCGCATTCATTTCTGTTGGTAGCTCAGCTCTGCTAGTTTTCAGAATTGTATCCTATTTTATACATTTGTACGGTTAGCCCCCTCGTTTTGCACCTGTTCCTTAAGTTATGTATTTAGTCTCAATGTACGCTTAGGTCAAATTGGCAATGTTACAGACCTCCAGCCAGGTTCATTATCCATCTCTTTACCTTGAATGTTGTGCCCGAACCGTTTCTAGCAGCAGTTTGTTATTAGTGAAGATGATCCGGTACGCTATATCCAAAACAGATCCCAAGTGTTTCTGTCTCTAAGCCTTTGTGCTCTTACTATACAGTGTTCCTGTCTCAGAGGTCTGTTGGTCAGAGTTTTTGTTTCCCCAGCCTGAGTGGCACTAAGCCTGTGTGCTTAATTGGGGATGCAGTTCGAGCTCGACCAGTTGTAGCATATATTATTCATTATTTTTTTGTGAAAGCAACTGAGTACAAGTGTTGCAATTAGTTATTTGTCTTTGTCCATATTATGTTACCTGCACAGTTGACACCATCCCCAGTGTATCCTGTTTTGCAAGTACACGTGAAGGAACGCTTGGTGTTGATACAGTACGCATCATCGTGGCAGTTATGTAGTCCTGCTTTACACTCGTCTACAAATTAGCAAGTAGAGGTTAGTTACAAGAATTCCCTTTTCAACAGTTATTTTGATTATTTATTTTGCCTTTTTTTGAGCTCAAACAACTGATATCATGATCTCTTGGTTAAAACTGATTCAGAAAACGTTGGTCTCAATACTCCAATCAAGAAATGTTGCATCCCTCAAGGGCCTGTTGAGTACCGTGTTGCTAGGCTACGCGGTGCATATATCACCAATTCATGATAATTTTCTTCGCATTTGATAATGATGACATGGAGTCATAGAAACATCGTGTTACCTTTGTATCGTTGATTTTTCTTTTAAAATGTATGTCGAAATCGATTGTTATCAGAATTGTATATCAATTGAAAAAGTTTGATCGAATTGAAAGGGTTAATAACTTGAGAGAAAGGCTTCGAATTTGCATATAGTTTTATTATTTAAGGGAAAAATTTCTCCTCATCCACAACCGTTTAAGCCCCCAATTTTTCCAAATAACGCTCATCAAGTCTCATCTTTAGAAACGGACTGATCAAAATTTAGCGCACCCTAAGTTTTCATTTGCTACCAAGTGACGAAACTTTTTTCCATGAGAGGTTGCTACGAAATTGCTTTTTTACCCACTTCTCGCAAAATGACTCATGGACTAGAAATCATTTGTCAAAAATATTACCATCAAATTCCAATTTCCGAAAATTTTGTGCGTTTTTAGAAAAAAAAAAATAGCATAATCGTTTTCGGAAGCTTTCTTGCCTGATCTCATTTATTCCTTTACATATCTAGTCCAACTTATAGCCTTTCATCTCGCGGAATTGGGGCTATTTAGCTTTCCGGAATAAGGTGAATTTAAACTGAAAAAATTAGTCCGGGAGAATAGCGAAATTGGCAGTGGATTTTTGCCCAAAATGTTGGTCTATAACTGTAATGGGATTAGTCAGGATTTCCATAATAAGGTAGCAGTGTACCAAGTCTTTTAACCTTCACCGTCTGGTTAGCTCAGTCGGTAGAGAGCCGGTCTGCTGAGAGGGAGGGCGCGGGTTCAAACCCTGACCGGACCAACACCGGGGGTCATTGAATAACTGAGGAGAAAGTGCTGCCTTTGTAATGACATCTGTAAACGGTTAGAATTTGTAATATTCTCAGATAGGGAAGAAAAACCGCTGGTTATCTGGTACTTGTGAAACCTAAAAGAACCCACACCACTGTTCGAAAAGAGTAGGGGACGATGATTCCGGTGGTGTGACCAACCTTTCCTCGGCTGAGTGAGTTATCTGTAGGAAGAAATTTTAATATAGGGACCTTGAACCTCATGATCAGGAGTCGAAATGGCTACCTGTGGACAGTATATGTATGTATAACTTCCTGGATTCGCTGCTTAACAACTAAATGGGTTAAGCTAAAAGGGTAAGTGGCTTTAGATATGCAAAATTTGCATTGTTCCATATAGAACACACCCAGCTGTCCCAAAGGGTTAAACTATTGAAAAGGGTGCGCAATTCGCGCGGAAGGACTTGCTCATCCAAGGTTTTTAATATTGTTATTTATTTTCATTTTTTAACCTACCTAAGCACGTCATTTCAATTTCTCTGGCGATTTCTTCCATTAGTTCTCTGTTTCTTTCGCGCTCTTTAATAAACTCCTCCTCTTCTTTATTCCTCGGAACAGGACAAACTGCAAAGTAGCATCACAAATGAACAAAAAATTTTAATCTGTAAGCTAACGACATTTTATCATGGGCTATTGACTCAGAGCCCATTCGGGCTCGAGGAATAATTGTTAATAATAATATTATAATAATAATACAGTCAATTTTTTCTAAGACAGATACCTTCTGGTCCCGTCCCGACTCTCCGTCTATTAAAGGGACTGAGGTGTCCCGCTAATAGACAGTCAAAGTAAGGTGGCGCCAGTAATTACAAGGAAATAAAGCTGAACTTATTCGCGATAAATACACATCTGTTACACTTGTGCAAAACAATAAAAAAATCTGAACTATAATGTACTCGAAAGGTGAATCATTTTCTCATTGTACAATCACACGTGGTTCGTATACATGTAACCGTTCACGGCGTCTACTGAACAGCAACAGTAACACTAAACTAAGTCCAATTTCCCTCGAGTTTCACCCACTTTCCAATCATCCTTACACGGCTAACTCGAACTCGGATAACTCGAATTTCCTGCTAACTCGAACTAAATTTCCTATCCCTTGATTAAAAATGTAGTTGTAACATGGCAACTTAATTTTTTGTTTCCCTTCAAAATTCGAATTACCGGGGTTCTACTGTACATTAATTACCGTAAGTACTAAATCATGAAAATTAAGTCGTTATAACGGTTTGTTTTGATGTCACTTTCTGAAGTTCCTACAAGGCTCAAACAGTTCAGCTAAAAGACCGAGAAGATTGTTTGTTTTACAGGTTAAGACGTTCTCTTCATTTGGCTTTAGAAGATACGAGCTGTAAGAAGACGCGTACTGTATTTGGGTATGTAATTTGCTTACCCTATTTGCAATCTATACTGTCATGTAGTGCACCTACATTTCCGTTTCGCGGTATTTTTCACTACCTAAAGCACTTCTCAATTGTCCGTTAATGGTTTCAAAAGAGTCGGTTGTCCGTCTTTGAGAGGTTTCCGTCTTATAGAGAGCATAGTTACAGTCAAATGACTGGACAATGACAGGGGCCAACACCAGAGGGTTGTCCGTCTAAAGAGGTGTTTGTTAAGGGAGGGCTGACTGTATAGCAAATGTATTTCAAATCCATTAGAGAAGGAAACAATAGCGTAAAGCAATTCATGAACGGACACTGAACGAAAGAAATCTTGCCAAATGTTGATCGCGCATTTTTGAAGTGTAAAATTAAAAAATAATAATAATATTAGAAGTTGTTAACATATTCACCATTTTTACATCGCCCGTAAAACATCTTGTTTACCCCCCAAAAATTTTGCATCAGTAATATGACTGCTTATACTTACAGGAAAAATTGAAAACAATTCTCATGCAAATTTTATGGACGATGTAAAAATTATGGTGAATAAATCCTCGGAATGATGTTTTAGGGAAAGTGTAAAAGTGAAAATTTTAAGCGGCTTTCTGTACATGAAGCAGAGTAGACAGGACGCTGAAATATAATGGCGACAATCCGCAGGTGCGCAATTAAATTTGTTGTAGTTGTTAGTTGTTACCTCCATGATTTACATCTTCCTCTGTTATCATCGCGACTGGGAACATGATAACGAAAATAATGATTAATGTTTTCATGCCTGCCATCTTTCAATCTGTTGAAAACAAAATAATCATGGTTCATAGCATGTCACTAGATTTATTTCGTGGGTGCTAAAGAGTTAGGCACGCAAAGTTTAATAACCACGAGTAAGCGGGAGGGGAGGGGAGGGGAAGAAGGAGGTACCCTGGAAAATAGACTTTGATAGACTATGCTCGCAAAAGTAGCATGATATGCTACTTGCAGTGCTCGTATATTTCTAAAATTACGCCAATAATTCTGCCAGTTTTTGTAAATTAAGCTCGTTTTAGCAAACAAAATGCAGAAATTATGCTTCTCACTTTTTACTTTAAATTTGTTTTAAAAATAAAAACCACCTCAATGCTTCATGTACAAGTAAATGGCAAACTCATTTACCCTGTTTACACCAAGAAACTTTAAGAGTCCTTAATTCATTGTCTGACAAGTATGAAAACTGAAACAATATAAACAACCGACAAGCGGACGCTACCCCAGGTAACCGAGATAGTTATGTCCGTAAGTTGAGTCTTGTGGAGAGAGTCCTGAGTCACTTCCTGTTGGACCCAGGTCCCATAATGTGACAATAAGCAGACAAATAAATGAATTCGTTACTTAGATTTGCCTGAAACACAGATCTCGGACCAAAAACATTGGTTGCATGTTCAATAAATGACAATTTTTGTACTGCAAAATTATAACAAAATATGCAAATTATGCTAGTAGTGCTTTTTTTTTTCG
>CALNXI010000580.1:183746-186003 GCA_942486025.1 Porites evermanni | reverse complement strand
TATACATTGTAGTCACCATCTGTCTTCTCATTGGCTAAAAGCCTACAGTTAATTCTGGGAAACAGCGCAACCTACAGATTATTCACTAATCTGTACCTACAGATTAGTGAATAGTCTGTAGGTTGCGCGCGCAATGCATGATTTCCTAGAGCAATGTCAAGTGCACGGACAGCAATGTCAATGTTAAGTGTTTGAAAATAAACTGTGATCACTTGTTGTGATCGCTGCGATAATGCGTAATTAATGCTCCATTTTTAATTCCGGTGTTGTCCTAAAGGGTATAAATTGACAAATTCCGCTATCTGGTCGCAAAGAGACAAATGCATTTTGTTTTTACAAATATTATAGTTTATTTACCCTATGATTGATGTGTCATGGTCATTTTAAGGAAGAGGAGATACAGAGATGAATTTACTTTTTTTTCTTTCGTAATTTTTAATTCCTTCTGTGGTAACGACAAGTTTCTGTTATTGACTTAAAATAGTTCTAGGAAACTTAGATTAAGCAAGGAATCCTAAGCAAGTTGCCCCTTTGGAGCTGCCGCATGTAGTCTATGAGATAGCTAACAGGACTGTTTAAATCCTTCAGACTCAAATTTAAGAACATCTAAGGGCAGATAGAAATGTAGATCTTCGAGTTCCGACGAAAGTATCTAAAAACTCACTCTTTTATCTATTAGAAAAAAGATGGGGATCTTCCTTTTCAGGATAAGTTAAACTGTGTAATAAAATAATTACCCCTGTCACAGAAACATTTTATTGAGGAGATATGATAATCACTCACTCGATAAACGCTGAGCTTGGGAGCAACACCCTTGCAGGGTCTGTCTTGGCTTATATACTTCCAAGCATATCCATATAAAAAAGGTAAGAAGCCTCAGATTTATTAATAAAGAGTTATATAGACTTATACAGTCGTAAACTCCTGAGGGAGACGTCTTAAAGCTGGACGTTCACACTGTTCAGTAATGTCACAATCCAAAAACCGGAAGTGATTTTGATTGGATCATTGTCAAAACATCCGTATAAATTATACGTCGGGTTATTATTAGAAATTTTAGCAGGACGGTAGTTTGATATTCAGCGGATCGCATGCTTGCGTGGGGTGAGTGTGGATTGCAAATTTTTTGTCAATTTTAGTGGAATTGTATTCATTTGGAGCGATTTTATCAAACTGTAACCCTAATTTAAAACGTTCAAATCCATCGCTAAAATTTTTTATATGACTTCTTTTCTTCTTCAGATGCGAAAAACAGAAGAAGTTGAACGATGATAAAGCATGTTTTGAAGAGCAAAAAATTTCTAAGATATATGACGACATATAAGTCGGTGTTTAGGATTCTACACTAGATGAAAGAACGGAGTAAAAAACGTTTTGGCCTGTTCAAGTAACTTTCTATTTTCAGTAACATTCACGAAGTTGAATGAAGTACACATCATTCCTTTTTAATAGCCGCAGGATAAAATAAATTCCTTTTGTCTCAAAAAATGCTATGCCGCTAACAAACGTTTAAAGTCCTATGAAAATGTGAGCGAAATTCTTCCTTTTTAATATAGGGAAGAACAGTTTGCACGAATGCAAGGTGTTTTTTGTAGAAGTCCGATAAAGCATTACTCATTCGAAGGATAATTGTATTCTTATATCAGGTACTAGCAATCGTTTGATGGTATATAAAGATTATCTGTTTTATTTGACTTCATTAAACACACATCTTTGTACATCTTTTTAATTCAGTGACCTCATGGTAGGGGAAAATACACTTAAATTGTGAAAAAAATATAATGAAGGCTTTTAAACGTGACCTCACAACCTGCAAACTCCAATTTGTGTTGCGACTTCGCTTACTCAACAACTCAAACCTAACTACTCACAATTCACTGGTGACCAGTGACTTGCCTTGGCATAAAAGTAGAAACGAAATACTAACTACAGTACACAGCGTTATTTGGCCTTACGAAGTCAACTCGCAATTTCCACCACCAACTTTAACACAAAACCCATCGGCGACTTTAATAAAGACTTAAAATCCAACTCATAAATCCAGCATATCTACAACTCGCTAGTTTGGGTATTAAGCATTTGTAGTTGTTAGTTGTTACCTCCATGATTTACATCTTCCTCTGTTATCATCGCGACTGGGAACATGATAACGAAAATAATGATTAATGTTTTCATGCCTGCCATCTTTCAATCTGTTGAAAACAAAATAATCATGGTTCATAGCATGTCACTAGATTTATTTCGTGGGTGCTAAAGA
>CALNXI010000580.1:173746-178746 GCA_942486025.1 Porites evermanni | reverse complement strand
GACTGTTGACCGTAACAGACAAATGTGTTCACATACGGCGCAGTGCTGTCGATAACGCCGTTCATGATCAAAGTATAACGATAATCAAAAGGCTACGAAATATTGTAAGTAAAAAACATCTCTATCGGCTTTCATTTATGGTAAAGCGTTTTATACTTTACGTACCTCAGTTTTCAGCTTTTTTGATCCGCTGTATTTACCAACTTTTGGTGAATAAGGTTCTGACGATCAATGATGATGTTTTATACTTGAACGATGTTGCTCATGAATGATGCAAATACGAACAGCAACTTTACGTCAAAGGTAACGTTCAACGTGTAGGATATGTTTCAATGCATTTTTAGGAAGATCCCAGATTAGAGCAATTAGAAGGACAATTGTTAAGACAAGTGTTTGTCAGAACGGTGGCGCCAGTTTATTGGTTATCTTTAAAAACGTTTGACCAACTGAAAAACAGCAGGCATGAGCTCATTTTTATTGCTGACGTTTGCTGGCTATTTCAGAACGCCGTCATATTTATTTTCGGTCTTATCCTAATGGGCATAAATGAAACAAATTTCTTCATCTGGTCGCAAAGAGACAAATGCATTTTGTTTTAACCGTCGGATGCACAAGTGGGGGGGGTGGGGGGGTTGCCTCCTCCGATCCCTCTGAGCATTTTTTCAGTTTTTTCCTAGACGATAAAACATCAGCACCTGACGTTTTCAATAACTTTTCTTTTTTCCCTCGCACGCATTTTGAGACAAGCTTAGTGATGGTCAGTTACTATAGATACGAGATGTGATGTCATAAGTAGCAGATGGTCAAGCTATTTTTGAGTGAAAATGCACGTTCTTCCAACTTCTCTCAGCAATAACAGTAAAGATTGTGGATAAAATGATGCAAAGTGGTTATTTACGTGTTATTTTATATCTCAAGCACAAAAAAATACCATTTCGTAGGGTTTTAACCTGATTTTTAATACTGGTAAAATCTAAGATGATGGCCAAGATGGCGACCGTTATATTGGTGACGTCACAGGCCTCCAATAGCGCTACCACTTATAAAATACACCCCATCTTGATCAAAGGCTTTCCACTTAAGGCAAAATCGTTTCGAAATACTGCAACATATCAAAAACTCTAGGTAGGGGTCCAATCAATCCCCCCTCCCTTGTACTAAGGTGGGGGTATGAATTCGCGTGCATGTCCGAGGGTTTTAATAACAAATATAGGTTATCAACCCTATGATTGATGTGTCTTGGTTATTTAAACGGCGACCCGATACAGAAATAAATTTACAGTACTTTATTACAGTCTATACAAGGTGGCTAATAGGGCTATAATTATAAATCCTTCAGACTCAAATTTAAGGACATATAAGGGCAAATAGAAATCTAGAAATTCGAGTTCCGACAAAAGCAGCCACAAACTCACTCGTTGACCCAATCGACCTCAAATTGCAAGTTGTCGCAGCAACTCAGTGAATTATAGCGCTGTAAAGTTGATTGATAATATTGTAAACTAACGCCAGCATCAGTTCTTTAAGCCAGTTAGAGACCAGCAACGAAGATGAGGATCCTTGCTTTCCGGGTAAGGCAAGATGTATGATATGTACCCGTTTCACCAAAACATTCTATTGAGGCCACATTTCCCCAACTATTGTATTAATTTTTGTTTCATTAACATAGTTGAAAGGATTGTGTAATGCTATCCTTTGGCTCTCTACTTATGTACAGGATTGAACACTGTCGCAAAAATTTGGCAGCAAATTGTTTTGGCAATTTTGGCAAAAAAATTAAACGAACTGTCAGAAATGTATAGAAAATTATACAATGATGTGAATGCTACGCGAGCTGTGATTGGTCGTTGCCCATGATCTATTAGAGTACAGATACATGGATGACGTCACGGGAAACTTGTTTTCTTTGTTTTGTTCAACATGGCACGCGGTTTTGAAAATGTTTGTGAGATTATTTCGGATTGAGGCAAGTGAAAGCTTCGGAAAAAGTTTAGCAGGAGCTATTTACAAAGAAGAAAAATGGAGAAACGGAGACCAAAAAAGCTATTGACTACTTGACAATGCCTAAACTACAAGAAATCTTCACAACAGTTGCCATCGTGTGTCTTCGCTACGAGAGACTCGCTGTTTTACAAAATGTTTTCGCTATTATTCTTCTTTGAGCAAGAAAAGACGGTGAAAAACTTTTCGAAGAAACTGTACACAAGTAAGATAAAGAAGAAGCTAAGATGAAAAGTTGGGTTTGGGACTTAAAAAATGCCTAAAGTAGCACAAATCCTCAAAAGGTCAAGCGGTTCGAGGCAGGTATGTGTATCGGTCTTTTTCTTTTCTGATCATTGTATAAAACAAATAGATTCCATGTTGCCGTGGGTCTGTTCAGTAATAGATCACAGAGGACGTCAAAATGTGGTAAAAACAACAGTGACACACTCGCCTGCGGCTCGTGTGCCACTTCTTTGTTTTTACGACATTTTGACGTCATCTGTAATCTATTACTGAACAGACGCACGGCAACATGGAATCTATTTGTTAAATAGCAAATATAGCAAAAATAACAAATTCAACAAGGACTGCAAACTGTAGCAAACCTTTGCTACAAATGTTTGTCGCAATTTTAGCAAAAATAGATTTAATAGAAATTGCTTGCAAAAATCTAGTATTTAAGTCCGCAAAAATAGCAGAAGTAAAAAGAAATTTCATTGCACCAAAAGAGCACCCAGATAACTTATCGCAAGAATAGCAAGAATAACAACGTATAGAGCAAACAGATTAGACTTACAAAGAAAAAGGTATTGAAGGCCCTAAAAAAGAAGTTGGCAAATTTCGCAAAAATCGAAAAACTAACAAGATTAGAATATATTAATTTTTTATGGCAATAACAAAAACAACATTAAACGCTAGCAAATATCGCAAGAATAAGAAGAATAACAAATTTAGAAATAATTGCGACTTTTTAAAAGGAAAGGTAAAGAAGGTCATCTGGAAGCCTGCAAAATTCGCAAAAATCGCAAACGTAACGAGAATTTTTTATTCGGCAGCAACAACAACAACAAAACACACTAACAAATATCGCAAGAATAATATAGGAATAAATTAAGCAAAAGTTCAGACTTGTATAAAGGAGAATGGCAAAGACATTTATTCAGTTCTGACTCCGTGAAGTTTCAAACCAGTGTCATTTCAGTTAAGAAATTTTTAAGTTGAGTGAAATGCAGTCAAATAGTGCCTAGCCGTAGTACAACCAGCAAGGATTCAATTTGTCTTCTTTGTATAATTTGGTTTATCAGGTCTTGTTGTAGTTCCTACGTTCTGCAGCATATTCGTTCGCGGTCCTTTTGTAGTTTATATCTATTTAATATACAGAGACTAACAAGAATTTTCAGTGCAACAATAACAACTATCAGAGAGTGGCCCTCGAGATGGGTTATTTCCCTAATGCCAAGAAATGTTGGTTGATCATCAAACCGGAACGAGAACAGGCTGCCAGGGAGGTGTTTAGAGACACTGCTATTAACGTCACCATAGAGAGCCGCAAGCACTTAGGCGCGGCTGTAGGATCTAGATCGTTCCTTGAAGAATACTAGCGATAAAGTAGACAAATGGGTCATTGAAGTACTAAACTCGCAGATTTCTCCATATCACAGCCTCAAGCCAGCTATGCAGCCTTCACTTTTGGTCTGCGGCACCGTTGGACATATTTCCTAGGAACATTACCGGATATTGTAGAATTACTTGAGCTACTCGAGCCCGCGATTAATGAGGTTCTCATGCCAGCTGTCACTGACCATACAGTCACTAAAGTAGAGCGCGACCTCCTTGGTCTCCCTGTGCGCATGGATGACCTTGGATTGACAGATCCTGTAGTGACTTCATCTTCTGAATACGAGGCTTAAATTGAAGTTACTAATCCGCTCGTGAGGCGAATTGTTGAGCAAGAGCACCAGTCTCCGCTGAGATGCCTCAGAAATTCAAACACTGCAACTGAGCACACGAAAACAAGCAAGTGAAGAATTCCCTGCCAACAAAAGCTGAGCGAGCTGTTGTGTTAGCTACAGAGAACAAATTGGCTGACCGTAATTCCCCTCAAAGAGCTGGATTACAAACTGAATAAGAAGGAATTTAGAGATGCAATCAAGTTACGGTACGGCTGGGAAATAACGGACACGCCCATGCTCTGCACATGCGGTGTTCAATTTAGCGTGGATCACGCAATGGTGTTTCAGCGCGGCGGGTTCATTATTCAGCGTCATAATGAACTGCGCGACTTGGAAGCAGAGATGCTAAGGATGGTCTGTAATGATGTGGAAGTAGAGCCGGGTCCTTCAGGAGGTCACCGGGGAGACTATAAATCTGGGGCTAACAAAGCCCCTGATGCCCGCTTGAATATTCATGCTCCAGGTTTTTGGGAGGGACATAGATCTGCCTTATTCGATGTTCGGGTGTGTCACCCTAATGCAGACTCTTACAGAGACTTGACTCCTAAGCAGATCTACAAGAAGCATGAGAACGAGAAGAAGAGGCAGTATGCGGAAAGAGTAATGGAGATCGAACAAGGAACGTTCACTCCCCTCGTTTCCACGACCACAGGTGGAATGGCCGATGAGTGTGTTAAGTACCACAGCAGACTTGCAGAGCTGATTGCGCAATTTCCTGGATAAGAGCTAAAGTATCTTTCGCCATCCCACGCTCTGTGATACTATGCTTGAGAGGCTCAAGATCCAGAAGACGACAGCTAGACTTTGTTGACTTAGATCTACAGGTCGAAAATATTAGAGCCTGCCCGAATTAATCTTTTTTTTAAAAAAAAAAAAAGAACTTTTAAAGAATTAGGAATTAAGGAATACGAGATTTTATTCTTTTTAACTTGTTTTCTTGTTAATATCAGAGACGGATAATTCTCTTTTGTAATGACTTAATTTAAAACTCTGGACTGCCTGCACGAGTTATTGACCGTATCTGAGCCGTAAGGAATGTATTTGCGAAATCGTTGTTGACACAGC
>CALNXI010000580.1:153746-163746 GCA_942486025.1 Porites evermanni | reverse complement strand
ATTAGTCTAGCTCTAGCTCAGTTTTGACTGCATCAGATGAAATCTTGCATGATACACTGATAGCAAACATTGGAGTCTTGGAGTGAATCTTAAAAGGCTACTCAATTGAAAGCCGACAAAGCATTACTCTCCTGTGGTACTGTTTGCTTGTCGACAAAATTTTAAATGTGTCCATTCTTAAAGTAACTGAGCAGTACTTTCCCCGTGAAGTACTGTTTATTAGGCATGCGATGTTTCTAACGTTGGACTGTCTGTTGTCCAACTCGTATAGTAAGCTGTAAAGTCCTGAAGTGTAAACATTTAAATAAAAGCGTGACTCAATGGTTGAAATCCGGCACTCATCCAACTAAGCGCAAACCATGACGGCAAATAAATTCCGTATTTCCCTTTCGTGTTTATTTTTCTGAGAGCACATAACTTTTAAGGCGTTTCCGGGAAAAAATTCTTCAATAGTGACTGAGTTTGATCATCAAAATGAAAGCTTTTGAGCAGTGCTTTCCTGGGTATTGTTTTGTTTTCTTTGTTTTTTTTTCCGGGTTTTGTTTCTTCATTTTTTTGTGACGTTAAAGGTGGTTCTTGCTTTTCTTTCTTGTTCTTGAGTCTGTAGAGGAAAACCTAAAGTATGTTTATTCAAAGGAAAGATTCTGAGCAGTAGTCTCTTACTGTACAGCTGTAAATTTTCAGTTTATGGAGACTGAAGAATTTTGCCATTGGGGGCTGGTGGGGGGCGTGGCAGCATCTGCAGAAGTAAGTAAAGGGCATCAGGATTCTCGGCATCACGCAATGTCTTTCATCCACAACTTTATTTTTTTTGATACGACTCGACTCGCAAGGATATCCGAATCAATCAACAGAAATGTCTTTCATCATCTTAGTATCTCAGTGGCATCTTTCTATGTAACTGATGTGCATATCGTTTTTTAATTTCAGATGTCAGTTTGGTAAGATTCTTTGATGACACTTCTTTTCATTTCATTTTTTTATTATTATCGTTTGCCTCTGGGTTTGCTTTCATTAAATATACTTTGATACCATTTAAAAATACAAATTAATGGAGAGGAAGTCACAAGAAGCCATGGAGGCTTTTTTTAATATATAGCTGAGACTTCCTTTGGCACAACCTGATTACAATACCGGGATAAAGAAAACACATGCATATATACAAAGAAAATAAGAAAAGAATTTTGCAGAGGCTGCAGAAGTACAGAAAAATATTTTTACATAGAATTTGTTAATTATTTTTAACAAATAGCTTGTTTATCATTTTATGGCAAAATCTTTATGGAGAATTTTTTAAATTAACTGAAATAAGTGTTGAATCATTGTTGCTGCTCAACGTTTCTCCAAATAAACATGCATTAACCTGTGAATACAGCCGTTTCTCCTCGCTCCGCGCCATTATGGACGTTTAGTTAGGCGAAACGTCCCTGGCGGCAAGGAGCAAAGAGAAACAGCTGTATTCGCAGGCTAAAGCATGGTCTGGTTTTTTAATTAGTTTTCTTCTCTGTCAAATCAAGGACAATTTAAAGTACGACTCTTCGGCGCCCCAAAAAAATTCTACAGAGACTCCGGGGCGCTTACTTATAATTACTTGACCTACACAAGGACGTGCCATTGGACAGGGTATGTTTTTTTTTTTCTTATCGTCTCTCCGTCCTGTAACACTAAGTTATGACAGTTCTTACGAGCGTGTACAAAACAGGGCCGTTGCTAATTAAGTTTCAGCATTTTGTTCTAAAACAGAGCATAGTTATTTTAGCCAGCCTAAAAAGATTCAAAGAAGTTTGAAAAACCCTTTCGTCAACCCCTTGGCCAAAGTATTCTCTCCCCCCCCCCCCCCCCCCCCCCCCTCCCCGGCCACCGCTTTCCCCCCGGGCCCTCCTAGGAACTCCTGGGGGGGGGGGTGCGCCCCCGTCCCCAACTCCCGATTTCCCATCCCTTTTTTCCCCCCCTTTTCTGACCCCAGCCCCGCCCGTCCAAAATGTAAAAGCGCTTCCCACTAAAAGCGGTATTACCCACGCATTTCTTTCTTGTTGTGTGTTTNAATACAGCCGTTTCTCCTCGCTCCGCGCCATTATGGACGTTTAGTTAGGCGAAACGTCCCTGGCGGCAAGGAGCAAAGAGAAACAGCTGTATTCGCAGGCTAAAGCATGGTCTGGTTTTTTAATTAGTTTTCTTCTCTGTCAAATCAAGGACAATTTAAAGTACGACTCTTCGGCGCCCCAAAAAAATTCTACAGAGACTCCGGGGCGCTTACTTATAATTACTTGACCTACACAAGGACGTGCCATTGGACAGGGTATGTTTTTTTTTTCTTATCGTCTCTCCGTCCTGTAACACTAAGTTATGACAGTTCTTACGAGCGTGTACAAAACAGGGCCGTTGCTAATTAAGTTTCAGCATTTTTTTCTAAAACAGAGCATAGTTATTTTAGCCAGCCTAAAAAGATTCAAAGAAGTTTGAAAAACCCTTTCGTCAACCCCTTGGCCAAAGTATTCTCTCCCCCCCCCCCCGCCCCCTCTAATTCCCGGGCAACAGATTTCCCCGGGGGTAATCCTAGGAATTCTTGGTGGGGGTGTGCCGCCCAGTTCTCCAAATCCTGATTACAATGTCATTTTCGACACCCGTTTTCAGACCAGGAGCCAGCTGTTCAAAAGTGGATAACGCTATCCACTGGAGAGATCTTTATCCAGTGCATTATCTGCTGGATAGTGTTTTATCCGGTAGATAGCGCTATCCAGCATTAAACAATCGGGACCTGGCCTCTAATTTGCAAACCCGTTTTCAGACCTGGTAGCCCCCGGGGGGGGACTCCCCTATGAAAGGGGCGAGGATGGCCGTCGGAAATTTTGAATTAAACCCCGGCCAAAAGGAGACCAACCTGGGCATTGATTACATGAATCGAGTAAAGCGAATTGAAAATATATAGTTTTTTAATATTTCTTTGAGTGCAACCTTAAGAGAGACCTTTACGGCTAAAGTTAATGGTGATTTGCCCAGAACACCGTAAGCGAGACGACGAGCATCCCCGCCCCTTTTATATGGCAGTCCCCCCGGGGGCTTAGCCTAGAACGCCAATTAAATGATTTCTTAAAATCCACTTCGAATTCGTATATTACCCTTTCGCCGAACAAGTTCATACACTCCCGTAGTTTCTCGAAAACCATACCCGATTCCAGACCAACATGGGCAAAATATATACACGTTTTCAGACCAAAACGGCGCTAAAACCCTACCCTTTGGGGTGGCACATAGCTATATGGCTTATATAAGGGAGTACCCCTCCCGGGCAGATTTCAAACAAACCAGAGAGGTACTGAATAAAAGCACGTTTTTTTGTCAGTGACCTTCAAGGTTTGACCTTGCCTTAATCTTAGTTCTTGAAGATCGGCATTTTTGTCTCAGAATGAAACATCCTGAACGTTCGTCTCTAACATTTTTTTCGTGACAACGATAAAGAAGAAATTGCCTTGTTTCGATAGAAAACAGACCCCAAGTACTAATAATTTGGTGGTTGAGACCTTTAAGCCTACAATCAACAACACGCCGTCAAAAGTGTTAAGTCGGTTAGCGTCCAATTTCGCAAAACCAAAACTCTGCAAGTCCTTTTCTAGTCTGCGACTGACAGCACTTTTGGCCTCGCTCAGTAGCGGCGAGGAGCGATGGAAGGAAGACGGCAGTTTTCGCCGGTTAGTTCTGTTCCTGTCTGTTTAAAATTTCCAGCCGGCGAGAATGGATTAACCTCCGTCTTCGGAAACTAGAAAAAAAAACATTCCTGCTTGTAAACCAGTTTAGGTATTAAAGTCGCTTCCGAAGTTTAATATGTACTAAAGCTCCCCCGGTTTCTTCCTTGGATCCTTAGAAGGCGAAATACTTGAGGTACATATTTAGTACTTAAATGTTTTGCGCCTAAACAGATCTTCAAAAGCAAAAGTGATGAAGCATTAAGTTTTTAAAAATTGATGCCACCTTAAGGGATTAAAAAAAACTTGCCGTTTTTCTTTGATGCAAAAGTCAGAAGATCATTCATTCCTTTCCAAAAAGGCACGCGATTTATCATGCAAGACTCGCTTTTAATACTGAAGTGTTCAGAAATCAAACGTGAGTAATACTTTATTCCTGATCATTGCCAATTTTACAAGCAAGCGGAAAAACTTTTTGCACTGTAATCTTTCGAATCTTCCTCTTCTCGTCGTTTTTTAACAAGGAAAGGCATGTCAAAACCAACAAAGAAGCGGCGGCACCAGCCCGGAAATTGCGAGGGCGGAGAACGGAACCCCGGCAATTAGAACACTTTTTCATTCTTCAGTTAAATGTTTTGTTTGTAAAGAACAGATACATTGTTTGAAAATGCTAACACAAAAAAACGACAAATTCTTTTGTGTTTACGTAATTAGACGAAATTGTAATGTCCATGTATAGTCAATATGACTGTAGAACGAGTTCCCGTTTACTAACTGAAGGCAATCGATGGTAAATGACAAAAAATAATTTAATCCACCCTCTCTACTTAAATACTACAGCAGAATATTTTATAATTACTGTACATAAATAAAAGAACTCTCCAATTTATCTTGCGGAAGAAATATGTACAAATCAAACACTTTTCACAAAAAATACTGCGGCAGCTGATTGCAATTCTCTTGAAACAGGTCAAAAACATTAACAAAAGCCAAAGTGAGGTTTCTTCGAGTACGTTTCGAGTCGTGACTTACAAATCTTCCTTTACATTTTTAGAGTTTCATTACATTATGCCAAAGCGTTACATTTCACGCGCACAGTTCAATAATTTATATGCAAGTTTAAATACTTACGACTTGTCAAATATAATAAAGATATTTTATAGAGTCAGTGGATTCCGTCCCGGAAAATTCATCGCTTCGATCAGTCTACGCTTCTGTTTATCACTGGATGGTCTTCTACAATGCAGGAGTTTGTGATGAATTCTCCACCTTCTTCTTGTTCTTCCAAAAAAAAGAAGAAGACTTGTGTGCCAGAAAAAATTAACAATTCCTCAAAATCGTTTCCGCTATTTTTCGCACGTGCTCGTTACGGTTTTAACACTGCATCTTCTTCTTATGTGAGTTTCTCTTCAAACGCTAACAGAGTTCATGCTAACATCTACAGCTCCCCAAATTGTTTTTAAGGAATTTGGACGACAAGGCTATCAGGAAAAAACACCCCAAGACTATCACGACAAGACTGTATTCCAAGATGACTTCGTGGAGAGAGTATAGTCTTATAATGTGAGATCCAGTAACTTGGCGACGGTCGCTTGCGTGAGTCGCTTGTCCATGAAGTATTCCTGTTCCCTCGGTCATCGTCTTGAAAAAAGGGTTAGCTTCTTCAGCAGGTATCGAGCTCCTCAGAAGAAGATTATCTTCTGACACTTCTGAATCGAACAACAAGTGTCTTACTGCGCGTCTTTTCGAAAACCAAGCATTTATATATCATGTATGTTGTAATTCGATTGACGTAATTTCCGGCCAAAGGACAACCCTTAGGGAATTTTAAAACATAAGCCTCTACAATCTGTCAACAATAGCCGGTAGTCTTTTCGAAAAACTTGTTTTAAAAGTAATATTTGTAAATTTGATAACTTCATTGCAATGCGGGAATTGACAGGATGATTAAAGGGCTTAACTTCAATAAGATTTAACAAAATATTGCGACGATTGTCCTTTGTTCTCCAGCCCCATGCTGGCAGTGTAATCAAGAACCAACTACTGTCAAAAATTCTCAATGGAAGTCAAAACAAAATCGTGCAGTTAGAAGTCATTGTTTTTAAAATTTCCAGAATTTTGCTATAAATATAGTGGAAAAAACATAGAGTAATCTTGGAAACTATTTTCAATCGCTTTCTCAAGAGGGAAATATCGTTCATTTTTGGAGTTTTTTAGTATTGCACATGAAGAAATGGACTCAGTGCGAATTGTGTAAAGATGCAATAAGATAATGAACTTTTCAGTTCTCGGTTTTGTGTTACAGTTTCTCTGACCGTGCACTGAGTCATGATCAAGAAATAGCTAACCTTCGTCACCTGTTCCTACGGAGATTAAATAACTGTAAATTGCACCGAAGATAGAAAAACTGAAACCTAAGAAACCAAAACTTGAAAACAATATGACCTGTTACTCTCTTGAAAACCCTCAACGTCAATCATTTTCATCCGATAATAAGAAACCACACACAAAGTCTAACTGACTGGTTTAGAATTTTTTAAGTCTTTGCAGATAGAATCGTGAGCAAAGTCCGGTTTCTTAGCGTCAGAAAGGTGCAACTGTCAATCCGAAATTATAACCTACAAAACCACGGCAGAAAAGTACCAAAATTCACCTCTACAGGTAGAAACTCCGACCGGCTGATCAAAGTGTGAGAGACTAATGACACTGTATGAAAGGTGGAACTTGAGATTCCAAATTATTTAGAAATACAATGGAAGTCCGGTTTACGGACGGAACTTAGAAACACTCAATTAAGAACATATAAATAAGGAATTCTATCGATCAGGAGCGAGTTTAATATGAGCTGTTAAATTACCCATCTGTAGTGTATGATTACGATAGTAATAATTAATATAAATAAGGAATTCTATCGATCAGGAGCGAGTTTAATATGAGCTGTTAAATTACCCATCTGTAGTGTATGATTACGATAGTAATAATTATATTACGTACTATTACTGGAATCAGTGAAACTACCAAGTGATGTAAAACGGCACTACAGCACGAATGTGAAACTAACTAATCCCGGGGGTGAGGGGTACTCCTGGGAATTCTTGGTGGGGGTGTACCGCCGGGTTCTCCAAATCCTGACCCTATTTCAGACCCAAAAAATGATCCTTTTCAAACCCGTTTTCAGACCTGGCCTCTAAAATTCTTACCCTGCATTCTCAGACCAGGCCTTAAAGAAATTATGTCATCATTACTTAGATTAGAACAGCAACAAAAAAGATTTCTTAAAATCCATTTCGAATTTGCATATTTCTTTTTCTTTCTTTCTCGGTTGAAATTGAAAAAACAAATACGTTCGTACACTATCGTAGTTCCCTTGAAAACCATACCCGATTCCAGACCAAAACGACGACACAAAATCCCTACCCTTTGGGGTGGCACAACCTATATGGTTTACTGGGAGTACCCCCTCCCCCGGGATACTAAGCACAGGTTAAGTATGATTGTGCTAAGATAAAGATACTTGTTCAGTTAATAAAAGACATTCTGTCCGGTAGAAAGCAATGGAAGTGAGCATCTCCTTGTCTGATGACCATATTACACCATACATGGCTGTCTTATCAGCCTTGCCTTTAATTCAAAGTAACGTTGATTAACCCTTTCACTCCCGAAGTAAATGATGAAATATTTTAAGGTTTCGTTCAAACGTCTTAGTCTGTAGTTGAAATCCTGTGGTGTGACCATTCAAATGAAACGTCTTTAACATTGCTTTCGCATGGTTGTTTACAAGGTCTCCCAAAAATTCGTTCCTTTAATTTCATGAGCTAAAACTTTTTAGATGAAATTTCTGTACATGTAAAAGACGTTTATTGTTCTATCGAGTACATGTATTCAGAAGTTCATTATCTGGATGGCCGCTTCGTTTTTTTATCACACTCTGTAATAGTTACGAAGATGATCGGCATTTTAAAGCTTTTTTATCACCTGGTATGCGGGAGCCACTTCGACCCCAAAATAATATAATTTTTTAGATTAGGTAAATGAAAAAAATATTTTGGGCATTGATCATCCCGGCCCCTTTTCACAGTAAGGCTTTTGTAATTCTTTACAAATTTGAGACAAGCTGCACGTTGCTTGGCGGACTGAGTAGAGTTTTTTTTTTTTTTCATCTCAGGGGTCTCCGAACTTTGGTTTTCTTAAACCTGTTCCAGACTTAGCTTGCTAACTGTTGTGACAGCTACCTTGTCGTGTTTCGTTTGTACCTCTCCTTCTTTAAAACTATTTGAGCGGTATTATTCAGGACTTCCGGACTTCCCCCTCGTTTCTTGTCTTTTAAATCTTCATTTCTCGATGACCATCTTACCACCCATCATTCGGGTTTTTCCATTTTTTTTAGTAATTTCTTTAACGGATAAGCCAGTCGATCGAAGTATACATGCTTCTGCTCTCAGGTAGCTGAGTGTTTTTGCGTTGAGAGGGTTCAACTTCCCTGATATTCACAAAAAAACAAGGAAGAAGTAGGAGTAATTCGGTCGGCTACAAAATACAAAAAAATATATGGCGGGAAAATGTACTCGCGCACACCTTCAGCGCGAAAGTAAANTTTTTTTTTTTTTTCATCTCAGGGGTCTCCGAACTTTGGTTTTCTTAAACCTGTTCCAGACCTAGCTTGCTAACTGTTGTGACAGCTACCTTGTCGTGTTTCGTTTGTACCTCTCCTTCTTTAAAACTATTTGAGCGGTATTATTCAGGACTTCCGGACTTCCCCCTCGTTTCTTGTCTTTTAAATCTTCATTTCTCGATGACCATCTTACCACCCATCATTCGGGTTTTTCCATTTTTTTTAGTAATTTCTTTAACGGATAAGCCAGTCGATCGAAGTATACATGCTTCTGCTCTCAGGTAGCTGAGTGTTTTTGCGTTGAGAGGGTTCAACTTCCCTGATATTCACAAAAAAACAAGGAAGAAGTAGGAGTAATTCGGTCGGCTACAAAATACAAAAAAATATATGGCGGGAAAATGTACTCGCGCACACCTTCAGCGCGAAAGTAAACAAATCGAATATTGGAGTCAAAAGATGGCACAACAAGTATGAAATATTAAATTAGATTGAAAGAAACAACTTTTTTTAAAACTATGTGCTTATCAAGTCCAATAGTACCGCATTACAGACTTGTAAAGTAGAGGAACGAACTTTTGTGACATCCTGTATTTAGTGCGTACAGTTCTAACTTTTAAGTCTGTGGATGAAATCCTATGGTGTAACCATTTAAATGAAACCTCTTCAGCAGAACTTTCATATGGCCATGGTACTATTTATTTAGTATGAAGTTCTGACTTTTGATTCTTTGGTTGAAATCTGCGGCCAAGGGTGTTGCAGAGGGGGTATCTAGCAATATACTTTACCATTTGTTTCTGTGCATTTCCCATTCTTTTTTGCTGTATTTTCACCTCAAGTTTCTCTTTTTACCCTCGCGTTTACGGCGCATGCGTAGATAGCTTTTCACGTCCACGGGAAAGCATACGTTAGCATATGCTGCTAAAAGCTGCGATCAGGCATTCTTTTTTGATTTTCGGGGTTTTCAGCGGAAGAAGGACCGCCTGATCGCAATTCAAAGCAACAATGCCGTGTCGACTCGCACTTCGCTTTCTCCTGGATACAACAATGAACATTAATCCTTGACAATGATAAGCGATAGGGACTTCTCTGCCAATATTGTGAAATGATCAAGCACGTTCATTCTAATATCACTTAAAAAAGTGATTGTCTGTCCATTTCTGTTGAAAGTTGACAGCAGGGAAGGCACACATGAGGGTCGGTTTAAACTATTGACGTTGCTATCAAACACCCCAGCATTTGTTGAACACTTCCTATCGGAAGTGGTTTTTAGTTCATGTGAGAAGGTCTTCGTGACTACTGATTACTTTCATCTGTACTTTATCGTGTCAATGGCCTGTTTAAATTCCAGTTTCCTTGATGGATACAGAGCAAAAAGGCTGAATGAAAAAAGTCCTTGGGCAGATTTTGTCTCTTCATCATTTGGTCGCTGTTCTCGCTTTTTTAGTCGCCTTGTGCTATTTTTTCATGTTGTACGCAATATTTCTATTGCGAGCTCTCGCGTTCGCCCGTAAAAAGAGTTTTACACCGGAAAACGCGAGAACTATAGAGCCGGAACAGGGAGCATGCAAGAACAAAGAAACTGAAGAGGTCCGCCTGTGCGATTTCATCACGGATTGGCACACTACAGACACTGAAACTGTACCCCTAAATAAACAAAAAGAATAAATAAGTGGTGACTTTCACCAATAATTTTTTTTTTTTTTTT
>CALNXI010000580.1:140899-151472 GCA_942486025.1 Porites evermanni | reverse complement strand
GGAGGAGGAGGGGGAGGGAGGGGGTGTGCGGGGTCTGGAGGGGGTGGGGGTCTCGAAGTACCTGTTTCTTTCCTCTCAATAATTACATACATACAACCTAATTTTATACACGGTATTAATTCAAAGCTACCTTTACAAGCTTGTGGCGTCGTGTGCAAAAATTACAAATAAAATAAAATGTTAAAAGTTATTAATACTAGGGAATAAAATTGTTCAGTCATAAAATAAACATAAGAAATATAGGAAATTCTCAGATCTGTTGTTAATTGTTTGCCGGGCTAAAACGTTGAAATCAAAATCGCTAAAAGTGAAGCACTTATAACGACCTTTTTCAGAAAAAAAAGTCTTGTCTGAGCAATCCAAAATAGAACCATTTGAACGATCTATGGCGTTCCAGAGCACAGCCCCTTCATAGGCAATGGAGTTTTCAACGTAATTTGACGCAAACCTCGGAGCTATTAACCCGTGCTTCGTTCTTGACACAGATCTATTGCCCTGAATATCAATTGTTCAGTTAAAGCGTGTGGAAGCATACCATAGTAACCTTTGTGAAAAAGCTCACTTAAAGAAAGTTTATAATAATATTGACGTCTGAAGGTGTCCCACTTAACGGTGGCTAAGACGTCAGCTGTTGGCATATCCGACGGAAAACCAAATATATGATCCTGGCAGCACGGCAGTGTTGTCTTTCCAATGATTTAAATTAAACTGTCTCCTTTGTTTTTTTATTCTGCCAGTCTTATAGAAAACTAAAGAGATGTCCACCAGGCCCTGGTTGTACAAACGTTAGATAGCGCTATCCACCGAATAAATTATCATGCGTTACCCAGTGTGGATAGAGATTTATCCGGTGAATAGCGTTATCCATGCACCTTTTAAACAACTGGGGACAGTACTTTACGGAATCAACTCAAAGTCTCCGTTTGAGGTTGGTGTCTTTGTTTTAGAGTTGCTAACTGAAGGTTTCTTTCGTGTGCATCGAGTTTTCATCTTCCTAGGAATAAGTAAGAGCATGTTTTATTTTGATAAGGTACGGTAACTTAAATTGAGTAAAAAATGACCGTTTAACCTAGTTGAGTAGTTCTGTCGACTGGGATAGTTCAGGTTTTTCTGAGAAAGGCTTACTTCCTATGATTTTAGGTACCCCTATCAAAGAATCACTATCACTACACTTAAAAAAGGTATATCTTAGTTAATGACCGGGCACCTCGAAAGACATTTGTCCCGTGATCCTTTGCGGGCTGTGTTAAACCTCGTCTGAAACCTTATTTGCTGAGATATGGGAGTTTCTTGCTGGTGAGGGTTTAGTAGTCTGAGAGCCTTGAGTAGGTTAAGTGCACACAGGAATTACATCAGTTGATTAACCTCACGTAGGCAACGAAAACAAAAAAAATCCGTTTTCTACTGGTATTTAAAGTCAAGGTTCAAGAGAGATAATCACGAAAGAATTTGAATCGCGCTTAAACTACATACACAAAAAATGAAAGAGTGAAATAGTAATTTAAAAACTTGCAAATTATTTATAAGTAACTAGAGCTGGATTTAGATACCTCGGATCATAGTATTTAAATAATAATGTTAATTTTCGCTATTTTGTCATTGTTGTACGTTTCTCGTTGTACGGGAGTCATTTTAAGCCATACTTTTGAGCTCGATCTCTGTTCAAGCATCCAGCAGGAAGTTCAAATAACCAGTTTAGACGTGACTACATTTATCTTTATATATGCCAGTGTAGTTAGGGTATCTTGACTTTTGAAGCCTTTTACACTCTGCTTTTGCTGAAGTTTTTGCAGTATTATTGTTATTATTGCTCCTTTTCGTAATCTTTTCAATTAGTAGGCCATTTATGAATTGGCCCAAGCCTCTTTTTCAAAGCGAGGCTAAGTGCGAAGCCATTGATATGAAAATTACTTTTTTTATTCTCATGCAAATAAAACTCATTTTCACAATAAAGGTTTTGCAATTAGCTTCGTTTTGAAAGTGAGAGTTTTTGGAACTCGGAAATGGCTTATTTCTCTGGTGAGTTTTGAGCGGAACTCATTCGCCCCCGTAAGTTTTTAATACTTCTTTTTAAATCGTTTCGTTTGAGTGCTGGTCAAAGTGTTAAACCACCTATTGACGTAAAATGGGACGCAAGTTCATGGGCGTTGGTCATTAATACTTTTGAATGTCAATTGCTTTGGAGCGGAGGATTCAGGAAGTTGAAATGATTAGTCTGATCCCTTGTCTGATTGAAGAGAAAATTAAAGCACGACCAAAATAAATAATCATGTAAGAAGAATAAGTTTTCTCAGAGCTTGTAGCATTGTTGTTATTGTTGTTGTTGGGAGACTTTTGTGAAACTCTCTTGAAGGGAAACAATTACCTTTTGAATTTGTGCAGGTATTGCTGGTTTAAGTCAGACTAGTAGACTTTCAGAATGTTTTGGAGTTTGTGAATCGATAAAGACACACGAAGTACATTTTTTTAAAAGCTATATTTTGCCTTAAAGTGGAAGGCATGTTAATCAGTGCTAGAAAAACTTATAAAAAGGACTCTTATTTCCCAATCTACAAGCTTCCGAACTACAATGTAGTTCTTCCATCTTCCTTCGTCGCGTCCACTCCATATAGGAAATAGAAGGACGAGCGCATCTGTGTGCAGGCTACCCAAGATAAATATTCTTAATTAGGGTCTCAAATAACGTAACCATGTCCCAAAGAGGAGGCACGCGTACGGGTCAGAGAACCGGAAGTTGGTGAGAATTAATTCACTTAGCCGAGTAAACTAAATATACTCTGTCACGACAGGTCAAATAGTCAACTACAAGGCAGGATAGGCTTTATTCTCTCTTGTCAATTATAAAATATTAAGGATACTCGTCAGGATGGAGGAGCTACCGTTTGAGTTACCGTAGTTTCGTCCCGGAAGGGTACTCCGTATAATGGCCTAGACAGGGAGGTTCCGCCCGAAAGGGGTACCTTTTTTGTTATTACACCTTTCAATTCTGGGAAACTGCCCACCTACCCCTCCCTTAAGCCAACATTAACACTTACTTCTCTCTTAGGGCAAAATGTTGGCTTCGGGGAGGGGAAGGTATGATGATCCAGGTATCATGAAAAAGTAGGGAATTCACTCGTTGTAGTATGTGAAAGGCTGGGTAGGAAAATCTGTCATTTCGGTTTGTGAAAAGTCTCAAAAGGGCTAACAGGCGCATTTTATGGCTGTGAAAAAGTCAAGTTAACGTTCTGGATTTTTCTCGGATTTCCCGCCCTACCTCCAAATCCAGGAAATAGCGCCCTGGGGACGAGGTTGAGTATATTTAAGACAATGCAGTTTACAGCAGTTAAGAGGGATGCAAGGTACTAAGCTGGGTATATGAAAGTGATTCTATTTGTCAATAGAAGGTATACGAAAAATAGCTTTTCTATCAAAAATGGTGAATAAAAGGGTAAGAGCTTGGACCACGGGGCGGAGCCTCCCTGTATAAAACGTTTTTGAGTATTTCCCAGGAGTTTCCGGGAGAAATTGCCATAAAGTGTTCACGCAACGATGAGCGCCCTCCCTTCAAAAACAAGCTTTTCAGCGCCATTTTGTTCAATCGTCCTCACTGCTTTCAAATGCTCTGCTAAGAAATAAGCGCTATCCTTTCGAAGAAGCGCCCCTCCCCTCTCATTTCCTGAATTTCTTGTCGGCAAGTAGACCGCCAAAAAAGTTGCCTGCATGCAGACGTCTCCTAGGCCTATTTCCTTTGTTGCACGCGTGCAACAAAGGAAATAGGAGACGTCTGCACGCAGGCAGCCAAAAAAGCTACAGTCTTGGACAAAATAGATGGAAATTTAGACCCGTCCTCCCCTCCCCCTAAATCAAGGATGGAAAAAAAGCAATCTCGTTCCCAGGGTTCTCTCCTACTAGAGCGCACTTTGGTTTTCGCACGGCTTGATTCCGGGAAAAGGGGGTTTCAATCAATCAGTCAATTAATTAATCAATCAATCAATCAAACAAACAAACTTAGACTAAGTAAACGAGGGTGACACGAAATAGTCGAAAAAAACACTGTTCCATATTATTCTAGATCTGCTCAAGATTGTAGCTTCTTTCTTTCATTCATTTACCAGGTAACGACACCGGTCACATACCGTATTTCCTTGAATAATAGCCGTCCTTCATCGATGAATTGCCTCCCTCGAATAATCGCCCCCTTTGACGGAAATATTTAAAATAATCGCCTTTCACAAATAATCGCCCTTCCCCCACCCCTCTTGCCATCTTCTCTTTCCTTTATTCCCTCCCTGTCAAGTTAAAAACTGACATCTTGGATAGTAAATAAAGCTGAAACCTGATGCGGCAAAACTGATCAATGACGATTCGAACTCTGACGTCGAGATATTGACAGTGAAAGTTAACCAAGGAACCAAATTTGGAACACTTAAAAAAAGTCCATGTTCAGTTTATCGTGATTATTTTTTTATTATTATTTCAAGGGAAAAGTAAAACAAAATATTCAGGGCACGACTTCCAGTGAGCAATGTTTGAAATAACTCGGCTATTAACTCGTCTCCAGTCTCCGCTCTTCCTCCCGATCGAGGTTGATAGCTGATCATACCCCCAAATTCCACACAACTGAAACTGTTAATATGGTTATCATATTTTGCTGCAAATGAAATAGTTAAGGATGAGAGATTCTGTGACCTAAGATGGTTGAAAAACAAAAGTGCAAAGTGATGTACTTTATTGTCTCCTCCTCAATACGGGGGCTTTTCAGGAACAACCGTTATTTACCGAATCATTAAAGTTAACTAATCACAACACTTAGCTTAGTACTATTTAAAATTCTTAAGTTATTACTAATTAATACTTTTTACAAGACGCTCAAAAACTTGAGCAGAATGGCTAAATTGAAGAGAAGTTTCTAAATTGTTCGAGAGTGAGGCCGTCTGTGTCTGCGTGTGTATGTGGGGGAGGGGAGGGGAGAGGATATTTAATAGTCCTTATTGAAAGACCTAAGCTTCTAAATTGATTCTTTTCACGTCTCACAATCACCTGAATCACCTTAAAAGCCCGAATAAAAGCCTCATCAAAACTGTGGCGTTTAGTACAGTGGAACCTCGATTTAACCAACCTCTATGTAATGAATCCTCGACACAACAAACAAATTTTCTCAGTCCCTTGGCACTTCGTTAAACTGCCAGGTTCCACTGTAAGTAGGCTCCATTACAAGGCGCTGTTCAGAGAGGAACCGTTGCTCATTTCCCGACTCTTCTCAGGGCAAGAATGGACCCGAGAGAAAGCGGTGGAAATAATAGGCAAGCCTGTTTAGAGAGATCTGTTTTTAGTTTTAGAGTCAGTTATTCGTCTGTTTTGTCTTCGCTAATCAATCGTTTGAAATCTTTCTGCCTGGCATTTTCGGGCTCTCTTGCCAAAAACAAAGCCGCCCGTTTCCGTTTGTTCAGGGACGTCGTGTGTCCAATAACGTACTGGACTGGACAATTGACTTAATTCTTCCAAATTTCAGCAATAGCATGTTATGGAGAATTAGCCAAGGAAGAAGAGAGGAGACCCATCATCAATGATTACTTCTAAAACTAGGAGAAAGGGGAAATGAGGGGGGAGGAGAAGGGAGAGGGGACATAAAGGGGGGGGGGTCAAACTACCTGTTTCTTTCCTCTCAATAATTACATACATACAACCTTTACATACATACAACCTTATTTTTACACGGTATTAATTCAAAGCTACCTTTACAAGCTTGTGGGGTCGTGTGCAAAAATTACAAATAAAATAAAATGTTGAAAGTTATTAATACTAGGGAATAAAATTGTTCAGTCATAAAATAAACATAAGAAATATAGAAAATTCTCAGATCTGTTGTTAATTGTTTGCCGGGGTAAAACGTTGAAATCAAAATCGCTAAAAGTGAAGCACTTATAACGACCTTTTTCAGAAAAGAGATTATGTCTGAGCAATCCAAAATAGAACAATTTGAACGACCTATGGTGTTCCAGAGGACAGCCCCTCTGGGCAATGGAGTTTGCAACGTAATTTGACGCAAACCTCGGAGCTATTAACCTGTGCTTCGTTCTTGACACAGATCTATTGCCCTGAATTATCAATTGTTCAGTTAAAGCGTGTGGAAGCATACCATAGTAACCTTTGTGAAAAAGCTCACTTAAAGAAAGTTTATAATAATATTAACGTGTGAAGGTGTCCCACTTAACGGTGGCTAAGACGTCAGCTGTTGGCATATCCGACGGAAAACCAAATATCATCCTGGTAGCGCGGCAGTGTTGTCTTTCCAATGATTTAAATAACTGTCTCCTTTAATTTGTTTTTTTATTCTGCCAGTCTTAGAGAAAACTAAAGAGATGTCCACCAGGCCCCGGTTGTACAAACGTTAGATAGCGCTATCCACCGAATAAATTACCGATTGCGTTATCCAGTGGATAGAGATTTATCCAGTGAATAGCGTTATCCATGCACCTTTTAAACAACTGGGGACAGTACTTTACGGAACCAACTCAAAGTCTCCGTTTGAGGTTGTTGTCTTTGTTTTAGAGTTGCTAACTGAAGGTTTCTTTCGTGTAAAAAAATGACCGTTTAACCTAGTTGAGTAGTTCTGTCGACTGGTATAGTTCAGGTTTTTCTGAGAAAGGCTTACTTCCTATGATTTTAGGTACCCCCATCAAAGAATCACNGTCAAACTACCTGTTTCTTTCCTCTCAATAATTACATACATACAACCTTTACATACATACAACCTTATTTTTACACGGTATTAATTCAAAGCTACCTTTACAAGCTTGTGGGGTCGTGTGCAAAAATTACAAATAAAATAAAATGTTGAAAGTTATTAATACTAGGGAATAAAATTGTTCAGTCATAAAATAAACATAAGAAATATAGAAAATTCTCAGATCTGTTGTTAATTGTTTGCCGGGGTAAAACGTTGAAATCAAAATCGCTAAAAGTGAAGCACTTATAACGACCTTTTTCAGAAAAGAGATTATGTCTGAGCAATCCAAAATAGAACAATTTGAACGACCTATGGTGTTCCAGAGGACAGCCCCTCTGGGCAATGGAGTTTGCAACGTAATTTGACGCAAACCTCGGAGCTATTAACCTGTGCTTCGTTCTTGACACAGATCTATTGCCCTGAATTATCAATTGTTCAGTTAAAGCGTGTGGAAGCATACCATAGTAACCTTTGTGAAAAAGCTCACTTAAAGAAAGTTTATAATAATATTAACGTGTGAAGGTGTCCCACTTAACGGTGGCTAAGACGTCAGCTGTTGGCATATCCGACGGAAAACCAAATATCATCCTGGTAGCGCGGCAGTGTTGTCTTTCCAATGATTTAAATAACTGTCTCCTTTAATTTGTTTTTTTATTCTGCCAGTCTTAGAGAAAACTAAAGAGATGTCCACCAGGCCCCGGTTGTACAAACGTTAGATAGCGCTATCCACCGAATAAATTACCGATTGCGTTATCCAGTGGATAGAGATTTATCCAGTGAATAGCGTTATCCATGCACCTTTTAAACAACTGGGGACAGTACTTTACGGAACCAACTCAAAGTCTCCGTTTGAGGTTGTTGTCTTTGTTTTAGAGTTGCTAACTGAAGGTTTCTTTCGTGTAAAAAAATGACCGTTTAACCTAGTTGAGTAGTTCTGTCGACTGGTATAGTTCAGGTTTTTCTGAGAAAGGCTTACTTCCTATGATTTTAGGTACCCCCATCAAAGAATCACTATCACTACACTTAAAAAAGGTATATCTTAGTTAATGACCGGGCACCTCGAAAGACATTTGTCCCGTGATCCTTTGCGGGCTGTGTTAAACCTCGTCTGAAACCTTATTTGCTGAGATTGCTTGCTAACTGTTGTGACAGCTACCTTGTCGTGTTTCGTTTGTACCTCTCCTTCTTTAAAACTATTTGAGCGGTATTATTCAGGACTTCCGGACTTCCCCCTCGTTTCTTGTCTTTTAAATCTTCATTTCCCGATGACCATCTTACCACCCATCATTCGGGTTTTTCCATTTTTTTTAGTAATTTCTTTAACTGATAAGCCAGTCGATCGAAGTATACATGCTTCTGCTCTCACGTAGCTCAGTGTTTTGGCGTTGAGAGGGTTCAACTTCCCTGATATTCACAAAAAACAAGGAAGAAGAAGGAGTAATTCGGCCGGCTACAAAATACAAAAAAAATATATGGCGGCAAAATGTACTCGCGCACACCTTCAGCGCGAAAGTACACAAATCGAATATTCGAGTCAAAAGATGGCACAACAAGTATGAAATATTAAATTAGATTGAAAGAAACAACTTTTTTTTAAACTATTTGCTTATCAAGTCCAATAGTACCGCATTACAGACTTATAAAGTAGAGGAACGAACTTTTGTGACACCCTGTATTAAGTATGTAGTTCTATAACTTTTAAGTCTGTGGATGAAATCTTAAGGAGTAACCATTTAAATGAAACCTCTTCAGCAGAACTTTCACATGGCCATGGTGGTACTATTTATTTAGTATGAAGTTCTGACTTTTGATTCTTTGGTTGAGATCTGCGGCCAAGGGTGTTGCAGAGGGGGTATCTAGCAATATACTTTACCATTTGTTTCTGCGCATTTCCCATTCTTTTTTGCTGTATTTTCACCTCAAGTTTCTCTTTTTACCCTCGCGATTACGGCGCATGCGTAGATAGCTTTTCACGTCCAGTGTTTCAGTCCCTCCACTAATTCACGGGAAAGCATATGTTAGCATATGCTGCTAAAAGCTGCGATCAGGCATTCTTTTTTGATTTTCATGGCTTAATTTTCAAAGGAGGGAAGGACCGCCTGATCGCAGTTCAAAGCAACAATGCCGTGTCGACTCGCACTTCGCTTTCTCCTGGATACAACAATGAACACTAATCCAGGACAATGATAAGCGATAGGGACTTCTCTGCCAATATTGTGAAATAATCAAGCACGTTCATTCTAATATCACTTAAAAAAGTGATTGTCTGTCCATTTCTGTTGAAAGTTGACAGCAGGGAAGACATACATGAGGGTCGGTTTAAACTATTGACGTTGCTATCAAACACTCTAGCATTTGTTGAACACTTCCTATCGGAAGTGGTTTTTAGTTCATGTGAGAAGGTCTTCGTGACTACTGATTACTTTCATCTGTACTTTATCGTGTCAATGCCCTGTTTAAATTCCAGTTTCCTTGATGGATACAGAGCAAAAAGGCTGAATGAAAAAAGTCCTTGGGCAGATTTTGTCTCTTCATCATTTGGTCGCTGTTCTCGCTTTTTTAGTCGCCTTGTGCTAACTTTTCATGTTGTACGCAATATTTCTATTGCGAGCTCTCGCGTTCGCCCGTAAAAAGAGTTTTACACCGGAAAACGCGAGAACTATAGAGCCGGAACAGGGAGCATGCAAGAACAAAGAAACTGAAGAGGTCCGCCCGTGCGATTTCATCACGGATTGGCACACTACAGACACTGAAACTGTACCCCTAAATAAACAAAAAGAATAAATAAGTGGTGACTTTCACCAATAATTTTTTTTTTTTTTTGATTAATCTAAAGGGTATGTAGTGTTGGAGAAATTATGACAGAAAGTAGAACCCGCAAATACGGTAAGGGGAATGACCAATGTGACATTAGCATTTGCTATCGTGACTTCTAAGAGAATGGATAAACAATAAGTACCTGCCTTGAGGGCAGCCATTAACACTGACTGTTAAGAAACGGACAAAGGGGTCAGTCAATTAAGAGCCAAAGCATGAAAGTTATTAAGCATCTCCGCCTTTCATTTAGACAATATCCTGTTTTCGTTAACGTTTAAGAGGAAGCTATTAGTTAATCCATCAAGATGAAGAGTAATCAAGGAATTATTTATGGTGCCAGTGTTTATTGAAGTCAGGGAAGTCAATAGTTCATCTCACTTGCTCACGAAATACACGAAAATACAAAGAGTCATTCTGACAGGGTTAAAGGACCGGGGGGGGGGGATTACTCGATATATCCCTTGGTGGGGAGGTGCAACGCGGCCCCTCATACCCTGACCCTGTTTAAGACAAATATCGCTGATTTTCCTACCCTGTTTAAGATAGAATTCCGATTTCTGATAGCCTGTTTAAGACATTTATCCTGTTTGAGACATAAATTGATAAATCGATACCCTGATTAAGACAAAAAATGATAAATTCGATACCCTGTTTAAGACAAAAATCCCGAAAAGCATACCCTGGCTGGCCGCACGTCCCCATTAAGCCCTTATAAGAGAGTACCCCCCGGGGTTAAAGGGAGTCTACCAGATCGCATAAGGGGCCACAAACTTGCGGTACAAATGATACATACTTTCATGTACTTTATTGTCTCCTCCTCAATACGGGGGCTTTTCAGGAACAACCGTTATTTACCGAATCATTAAAGTTAACTAATCACAACACTTAGCTTAGTACTATTTACAATTCTTAAGTTATTACTAATTAATACTTTTTACATGACGCTCAAAACTCGAGCAGAATTGTTAAATTGAAGAGAAGTTTCTAAATTATTCGAGAGTGATGCCGTCTGTGTCTGTGTGTGTATGTGGGGGAGGGGAGGGG
>CALNXI010000580.1:121603-140145 GCA_942486025.1 Porites evermanni | reverse complement strand
GGGAGAGGGGGGGGGGGGGGGGGGGGGTCAAACTACCTGTTTCCTTTCCTCTCAATAATAACATACATACAACCTATACATACATACAACCTAATTTTATACACGATATTAATTCAAAGCTACAAGCGCTGTGGGGTTCGTGTGCAAAAATTACAAATAAAATAAAATGTTAAAAGTTATTAATACTAGCTAGGGAATACAATTGTTCAGTCATAAAATAAACATCATGAGAAATATAGAAAATTCTCAGATCTGTTGTTAATTTTTTGCCGGGCTAAAATGTTGAAATTAAAATCGCTAAAAGTGAAGCACTTATAACGACTTTTTTCAGAAAAGATTTCATGTCGGTACAATCTAAAATAGGACCATTTTGAACGACCTATGGTGTTTCAGAGGACAGCACCTCTGGGCAATGGAGTTTTCAACGTAATTTGACGCAAACCTCGGAGCTATTAACCTGTGCTTCGTTCTTGACACAGATCTATTGCCGTGAATTATCAATTGTTCAGTTAAAGCGTGTGGAAGCATACCATAAGCTGTCCCACTTAACGGTGGCTAAGACGTCAGCTGTTGGTATATCCTACGGAAAACCAAGTATGATCCTGGCAGCACGGCAGTGTTGTCTTTCCATTGATTTAAATAACTGTCTCCTTTGTTTTTATATTCTGCCAGTCTTAGAGAAAACTAAAGAGATGTCCACCAGGCCTCAGTTGTACAAACGTTAGATAGCGCTATCCACCGAATAAATTATCATGCGTTACCCAGTGTGGATAGAGATTTATCCGGTGAATAGCGTTATCCATGCACCTTTTAAACAACTGGGGACAGTAACTTTACGGAACCAACTCAAAGTCTCCGTTTGAGGTTGGTGTCTTTGTTTTAAAGTTGCTAACTGAAGGTTTCTTTCGTGTTTATCGAGTTTTCATCTTCCTAGGAAGAAGTAAGAGCATGTTTTATTTTGATGCAGATTGCTTGCTTTAAAATATAGGAACGGGTTAAGGTAACTTAAATTGGGTAGAAAAAATGACCGTTTGACCTAGTTGAGTAGTTCTGTCGACTGGTATAGTTCAGGTTTTTCTGAGAAAGGCTTACTTCCTATGATTTTAGGTACCCCCATCAAAGAATCACTATCACTACACTTAAAAAAGTATATCTTAGTTAATGACCGGGCACCTCGAAAGACATTTGTCCCGTGATCCTTTGCGGGCTGTGTTAAACCTCTTCTGAAATCTTATTTGTTGAGATATGGGAGTTTCTCGCTGGTGAGGGTTTAGTCTGAGAGCCTTGAGTAGGTTGAGTGCACACAGGAATTACATCAGTTGATTAACCTCACGTAGGCAAAGAAAACAAAAAAAATCCGTTATCTACTGGTATTTAAAGTTAAGGTTCAAGAGAGATAATCACGAAAGAATTTGAATTGCGCTTAAACGACATACACAAAAAATGAAAGCGTAAAATAGTAATTTAAAAACTTGCAAATTATTTATAAGTAACTAGAGCTGGATTTGGAAACCTCGGATCATAGTATTTAAATAATAATGTTAATTTTCGCTATTTCGTCGTTGCTGTACGTTTCTGGTTGTACGGGAGTCATTTTAAGCCATACTTTTGAGCTCGATCTCTGTTCAAGCATCCAGCAGGAAGTTCAAATAACCAGTTTAGACGTGACTACATTTATCTTTATATATGCCAGTGTAGTTAGGGTATCTTGACTTTTGAAGCCTTTTACACTCTGCTTTTGCTGAAGTTTTTGCAGTATTATTGTTATTATTGCTCCTTTTCGTAATCTTTTCAATTAGTAGGCCATTTATGAATTGGCCCAAGCCTCTGTTTCAAAGCGAGGCTAAGTGCGAAGCCATTGATATGAAAATTACTTTTTTTATTCTCATGCAAATAAAACTCATTTTCACAATAAAGGTTTTGCAATTAGCTTCGTTTTGAAAGTGAGAGTTTTTGGAACTCGGAAATGGCTTATTTCTCTGGTGAGTTTTGAGCGGAACTCATTCGCCCCCGTAAGTTTTTAATACTTCTTTTTAAATCGTTTCGCTTGAGTGCTGGTCAAAGTGTTAAACCACCTATTGACGTAAAATGGGACGCAAGTTCATGGGCGTTGGTCATTAATACTTTTGAATGTCAATTGCTTTGGAGCGGAGGATTCAGGAAGTTGAAATGATTAGTCTGATCCCTTGTCTGATTGAAGAGAAAATTAAAGCACGACCAAAATAAATAATCATGTAAGAAGGATAAGTTTTCTCACAGCTTGCAGCATTGTCGTTATTGATGTTGTTGGGAGACTTTTGTGAAACTCTCTTGAAGGGAAACAATTACCTTTTGAATTTGTGCAGGTATTGCTGATTTAAGTCAGACTAGTAGACTTTCAGAATGTTTTGGAGTTTGTGAATCGATAAAGACACACGAAGTACATTTTTTTAAAAGCTATATTTTGCCTTAAAGTGGAAGGCATGTTAATCAGTGCTAGAAAAACTTATAAAAAGGACTCTTATTTCGTAATCTACAAGCTTCCGAACTACAATGTAGTTCTTCCATCTTCCTTCGTCGCGTCCACTCCATATAGGAAATAGAAGGACGAGCGCATCTGTGTGCAGGCTACCCAAGATAAATATTCTTAATTAGGGTCTCAAATAACGTAACCATGTCCCAAAGAGGAGGCACGCGTACGGGTCAGAGAACCGGAAGTTGGTGAGAATTACTTCACTTAGCCGAGTAAACTAAATATACTCTGTCACGACAGGTCAAATAGTCAACTGCAAGGCAGGATGGGCTTTATTCTCTCTTGTCAATTATAAAATATTAAGGATACTCGTCAGGATGGAGGAGCTACCGTTTGAGTTACCGTAGTTTCGTCCCGGAAGGGTACTCCGTATAATGGCCTAGACAGGGAGGTTCCGCCCGAAAGGGGTACCTTTTTTGTTATTACACCTTTCAATTCTGGGAAACTGCCCACCTACCCCTCCCTTAAGCCAACATTAACACTTACTTCTCTCTTAGGGCAAAATGTTGGCTTCGGGGAGGGGAAGGTATGATGATCCAGGTATCATGAAAAAGTAGGGAATTCACTCGTTGTAGTATGTAAAAAGCCTGGGTAGGAAAATCTGTCATTTCGGTTTGTGAAAAGTCTCAAAAGGGCTAACAGGCGCATTTTATGGCTGTGAAAAAGTCAAGTTAACGTTCTGGATTTTTCTCGGATTTCCCGCCCTACCTCCAAATCCAGGAAATAGCGCCCTGGGGACGAGGTTGAGTACATTTATGCAGTTTACAGCAGTTAAGAGGGATGCAAGGTACTAAGCTGGGTATATGAAAGTGATTCTATTTGTCAATAGAAGGTATACGAAAAATAGCTTTTCTATCAAAAATGGTGAATAAAAGGGTAAGAGCTTGGACCACGGGGCGGAGCCTCCCTGTATAAAACGTTTTTGAGTATTCCCCAGGAATTTCCGGGAGAAATTGCCATAAAGTGTTCACGCCATGATGAACGCCCTCCCTTCAAAACAAGCTTTCCAGCGTCATTTTGTTCAATCGTCTTCACTGCTTTCAAATGCTCTGCTAAGAAATAAGCGCTATCCTCTCGAAGAAGCGCCCCTCCCCTCTCATTTCCTGAATTTCTCGTTGGCAAGTAGACCGCAAAAAAAGTTGCCTGCATGCAGACGTCTCCTATTTCCGCGTGCAACAAAGGAAATAGGAGGAAATAGGAAAAGGGGGTTTCAATCAATCAGTCAATTAATTAATCAATCAATCAATCAATCAAACTTTAACTAAGTAAACGAGGGTGACACGAAATAGTCGAAAAAAAAACTGTTCCATATTATTCTGCTCAAGATTGTAGCTTCTTTCTTTCATTCATTTACCAGGTAACGACACCGGTCACATACCGTATTTCCTCGAATAATAGCCGTCCTTCATCGATGAATTGCCTCCCTCGAATAATCGCCCCCTTTGGCGGAAATATTTAAAATAATCGCCTTTCACAAATAATCGCCCTTCCCCCACCCCTCTCGCCATCTTCTCTTTCCTTTATTCCCTCCCTGTCAAGTTAAAAATTGACACCTTGGATAGTAAATAAAGCTGAAATGAAACCTGATGCGGCAAAACTGATCAATGACGATTGACGATTCGAACTCTGACGTCGAGATATTGACAGTGAAAGGTAAGGAACCAAATTTGGAACACTTAAAAAGCCCATGTTCAGTTTATCGTGATATTTTTTTATTATTATTTCAAGGGAAAAGTAAAACAAAATATTCAGGGCACGACTTCCAGTGAGCAATGTTTGAAATAACTCGGCTATTAACTCGTCTCCAGTCTCCGCTCTTCCTCCCGATCGAGGTTAATAGCCGATCATACCCCCAAATTCCACACAACCGAAACTGTTATGGCTATCATATTTTGCTGCAAATGAAATAGTTAAGGATGAGAGATTCTGTGACCTAAGATGGTTGAAAAACAAAAATGCAAACTGATGTAGATCAAATGGCTCAGGATCTAAGGGTAGCTGACTTACGCTTACACGAATTGTCCACCAATGGTGATTTCTTGAAAGAGTCTACCGCTGACCAGACCCGTCGGATCGATGAAGAGATACAGAGGGAAATTGACAGACTCCTGAGAACTTCTTCTACTTTTGCCTCTCAAGATCGATAGATTTAGCAATGCAGAATCCTAGTGAGGATACAGAATGGAACGATGCGCTGCGTCGGCATGGAATTTTGCCGCAAAAAGAAAGCGAAGTTACAGAAGATCAGTTGATAAACCTGGTCGAAGAAACCGTACAGAAGAGAACTGGAATGAATGTAGTCAAAGCTTATGAAGACATGACTTTAGATGAGCTAGAGGAACTTGAAGATGAAGAAGATGAACGCGTTCTTTTACAATATAGGTAGGAGATCAGTGTGTAACGTGGAGTCATCATAATGTTTTTCACTTTAATCTAGGTAGCAAGGAATAGAAACTATTTTTACCTTATAAGGAAATGTTAACAAATCCTTTGAGATTTGACTTGCAAAATAGCTTGTCAAGAGCTTTTCAAATTTAAAGGTTTTTATCTACCGACTATAAAATTCATTGTTAAATGAAAGTACTCTTGCTAATATTAATAAACGAAATTCGCAAAATTATAACACTCTAGTCTCCTTTTTCAAAAGTGTTATCCCCAAAGAGCAAAATGCCACATCCTACATGTTTGAGAATACAACTATTTTAATATTTTGTTTATTTTGGACAAAACACTGACCCCCCAGTCCATGGACTACCCCCGTGGACTGTCCCAATGGACTACCCAAAAATGGACCACGCTACTGAAAATTCGTGATCAGGGTTTGGAAACTGAGTGAATCAAGTTTCAGGTCAGTTTTTCCAGTATAGTGGCCCTCAATGGAACCTGGTTGACTCAGTTTGCTAACCCTGATCACTAAATTCCAGCAGCGTAGTCTATTATAGGGTAAGTTAATATTGGTAGTCCATAGAGGTAGTCCATGGACTGGGGGTCAGTGTTTTGTCCACCACCTTGAAAAACACCAAACTACATGTACCATGTGAAAAGTACTGCAATGTCAAAGTATTACAAACTGTAAAAACCCCTCTCACTAAATTGTCTTGTGAGATGTCTTTATCCTCTTTTTTTCAAGACAGCAAAGGATAGCAGAAATACAAAAATTGCAGCAGGCATCAAAGTTTGGTGATGTAAGGGAAATTTCTGCTCAGGACTATGTAGATGAAGTCAACAAAGCTGGTAAAGGAGTATGGGTAGTTCTACATCTCTACAAAACTGGGTATCCTTTTGTAATAATATGAGCCCTTGTACAGTGAACTCAGAGAAGTGAACACCAGAAATCTTTTTAAAATATTGTCGCTGGAAAAGCCAATCAGGTGTGTTATTAGTATTAAATGTTTAATTGGTCTTTCTCAGGGTTAGAGGGAACATTTGGCTTCTTATTTTTGCCCTTTGGCACGTATGATGAGCATATTTGGAGCCCATTTCTTGAAAGACCTGACACCTTTTTGGGCCCAAAATGATCCATACTGTACTTACATTTAAATGATCTTGAAAGTTGGACCAATTTGTGCTGGTTTGTAGCTTAATTCCTGCATTACTGTTCTTCAGTCAGCTTCAAGCCCTTTAAACACTAGAATTAAACACTAGGCTTGTTCTTTTTTGTTCATGGTTTTATGGTTTCATTGCTTTTTTTTTCTTCAAATTATGACTCTTAAACAGAGCTCGAAAAAAAATTAAATTCCAGCGCATTGTTTGGGCAAGCAACCGTCACATTTTGCCTGCCCAGCACAACTACTTAATTGTCTTAGCTAACAGTACAGGGAGCTTAAGCAAGAATGACGGTGAAGGCCACAAAAATGTCACTTACAAAGACTAAAAAGTGAATTTGTGCTGCCTCAAACTTTGTCACACTTATTCCATCTTGTTTAACTCGTCAAATGTTGGCAATTTTTTCTTGTAGTTGAATTCTAAAGGACTGTATCAAAGTTCAGGAAAAAAATTTAAAAGAAAGTTGTCGTCTTTTTGTTGCCATCCTTGACAAAATGTGAAATTAGGCATTTTCACATTGTAGTCGTGCAATGAAGGCTAAGAAATGTACAAAAAAGTGTGATGTTGCTGTTTTGCTAATGTAAACCTACTGCTTTTTTGCCATTTTTGTTGCTGTCGCCATTGTTGTTGCTTAAGCTCCCTAATGATTAGTCAGAGGATGGCTTACCTGGACCCACCCTTGCCCATGGGCAAGTGAGCTTTTAAAGTTACTTGCCTGGCAGGAAAAACTACTCGTCCCGGATGACCTGGATGGGATTTTTTTTGTCCAGCTGTACAGGTTCGATATTTAATGGAAAATGTCAAAGCAGGCTGCAATACTATTTTTTCTTCCCTGTTGAGTTATTTTTAAAATAACTACATGCCATTTTGCCATCCATCTGTTCAGTCATAGATCACATTCTTTTAAATTGTCATTTAAATTATACTATAATTTGTTTATCCACAGAGCACTTAGGAGTTCTTAAGAACTCATTGAAATGTGTCTGTGCACTCCAGATTGAATTGTAATTTGGAAGTGTTGGTTTTTAAAGAAAGGGAAACACCGGAGTACCCAGAGAAAATCCTCTCGGAGCCAGAGAGAGAACCAACAACAAACTCAACCCACAAATGGCCTCAACACCAGGATTCAAACCTGGGACACATTGGTGGATTTGTTGAAGGCGAGTGCTCTCACTACTGCGCCACCCTTCCTCATAAATATTGCTGCTGAAACAAAATCTACCACATCCCAAGCCTCGGGTAGAAAGCGCATTCTGGTGTTTAATTTCCCAACAAAGATTACCTCTGTTAAGATAATACAGCAACGATTTGTGATTTGCTTTTTTGTTTTGTGCAACATTTGTGTTGGTTCCTCCTTAATTTTCAATTCAGCATCCCATTGTGTGCGTTAATAAATCAGTATTTTAGCCGCCTTGCCCAGAAGTTTCCAGCTACAAAATTCTTAAAGAGCATATCTACAACATGTATACCAAACTATCCAGATAAACATCTACCAACTATATTTATCTACTATGAGGATGATATGAAGAGGCAGTTTGTAGGACCACTGGTGTTTGGAGGAATGAATTTGAAGATTGATGGTAAGTTAAGTTAACAATAAATTTTGTTGCTCTTTTTTTCTGTCTTGAATGGAATACTAGTTCATCCTGGGTTACCTCCAGTGTTTCATATTCAATAGGTAGATAGAATGTTTGGATTGTCTAGGTGAATGTAGTCCTGAATAAGACTGTTTTTAAAATGACTGACGTTTCAACAACCTGTGTTGTCATTATCATCAGATGAATTCAAAGTGAGTTGCAAATTTTCTGGTGATGGTATTTGACTTTGGTTATTGACCAGATAATTGGTCAATTAAGTTAAGCCGTGATGTTATTGGCTCGGATGTCATCTATTTATCTGGGTGAAGAGAAAGACTGAGGAGCAAAGTTTCTGGAAACAATTGACAGTTGACTTACTGTACAGTACCGCAAATGATCCCCAACCGCAAATGATCCCGAGACCGCAAATGATCCCCAAAATGGACCGCAAATGATCCTCGATCGCAAGTGATCCCCAAAGTCGACCGCAAATGATCCCGAAAGAAAAATAGGAATGACTTGGACTCAAGTTATCGGACCATCGTGTCGATTTTATTATTATTACAGTAAGTCAGATTAAAAGCTAAATTTTGCTTCTCAAATAAATATATGACTAAAAACTAAATGGAAAAAATCATTCAAAGCAATTGTGATTTTTGCCGCTTATTTCATACTGAGAGGTCATGACATGCATTTTCTGCGATTATTGTTGTTTCTGGTCGTTATGATTTGCCCTTTGATGCAAGAGCATTCCTTTGACCTCTTTTGAAATGCAGTCAGCTCTTCATTGCCGCTAAATAAGGGTTTTAGGTTGTTTAATTTTCTCCAAAGTGCCTCCTGGATCCGAATAATCATAAGCGATTTTCTTTTAGTCCGTGAATGTGACGGTTTGCTACGATGTTTTGTCACGCGATAACTACCGCTCACCTGGCTTTGTGTTTGTCATTACCAGGTTTAGATTCCTGGTAACTGCCTTCAGCAAAGGCACAACAAATGAATATACATAAAAGCGCCAATATAACTATCCACAACACGTTCATGAGCTGTAAGAAAGTTGCTATTTCGAAATAAACCGAAACCTGTGGACATCGACTTTCGGAGGCATTTTGTCTTGTGTTTATGTTAAATCATGTCTTGTTTCGTAACGGGCACCTAAGTTACGAACAAATGTCTTGCTGTTTATCACGTAAAAATCAAAATTAAATATTCTGGCTGATTAATTTCACGCTTTCAAAAAGATCAGAATGTCAATAAAGCTCTTGTTATGTAGAGGGTGCCCGGCTTTGTATTCCTCAGTAGAAAAGTTGAGCTTCTAGGCGTTAAAATAATAGAGTTTTTTCGGCCTAACGTCCTACCTGTCTTAAATTTTTCAAAAGACGAAACATTCTTAAAAAAAAATTGAAACAATCGACAAAGCAAGAAGTATACGGTTAATACCATACTTTTCAGATTTATTCAATTTTTTTTTCACCTTGTATAAATTGACCTGAGATGTAGCGTCCTCCTTCCCTTTTTCTTTAAAAGGCGAGAGAAAAAGGATTCTTTTTTATAATCAGTCCTTTTTTGTAATCAGTCCCATAAAATCCATTCCATTCCTCAAGTTTTCACGGGATCATTTGCGGTCGACTTTAGGGATCACTTGCGGTCGAGGATCATTTGCGGTCCATTTTGGGGATCATTTGCGGTCTCAGGATCATTTGCGGTTGGGGATCATTTGCGGTACTGTACAGTACTTTCTTCGCTATAACAGTTGCATGTGGCAGTCCATTGCCACTGGTGGCACATACTTTGTGTCCGGCGATTCATATAAGTTGTTGATGTTCACATTACCAAAGATCTATCATGGGCTGTTTGCTGCGATTATGTTATCAAGAAAGCCCAGCGAAGACTCTATGCCCTGAGAAATCTTAGGAAAGTGGAGTCCATCTGGATGTTTTTGTTATTGTCTACAGTTTGCTTGTCAGATCTGTTCTTGAATATGCAGCCACATGCATCGCACCAATGACATGGAGAAAATCCAAGAGCGCGCCCTCTCCATTATCTATCGCTTTACTTCATATGAAGACGAATCACTCAGACTTCATCAGCATTGTGAGGTGACAGGTTATGTAAAAGAAAAGTTATGAATCCCCAAGAGAGCATTTTGGTGGTAGATTGTTCAGTCACTGTCCTCAGATGGAGTATACTGTAGTTCAGAGAACCAACAATCTGCACCCTTGACCAATGCTGACTTCTGAGTTTGTGCTTTTTCTTCAGGTACATGTACATTGACTAGCAGGGCTACATTTTTTAATTCTTTTAGCCCCAATATCAACATACAAATTCTCCAAACTCATCTCCATACATCTCCCTTAATAGGGATGAGGGCCTGGACCTACAACTTATTTACAATCCTCCCTTGATGATTCGTAACTTTTATGTTATACAACCTGTCACCTCACAATGCTGATAAGTCTGAGTTATTCAGATGAAATATTTGTTTCGCTTCTTAATTTTTGCTCTGAGTTTTGGAATTTTTTACTCTAAATTAGACAAAAATGTGTTACTGCATATATTATAAACACCTTCCAACCAGTCGAAATCCTAGTTCTCCTCTTCAATTACTACATGAACACTTCTGACTATTCGTAAAGAATAATATTCTCTTATTTTTTCCTGTAATATATGTTATTTTTTCAAAATGTGTAATTTGTGATTGCAGAATTAGAGTGGATGTTGTCAGAAGCAGGGGCAGTGAAAACAGAGTTAGAAGAAGATCCTCGAAAGAAAAACAAAATCCATGATGTCATGACAAGTTCATTACGGCAAGCAAATGTGAAGGACAGTGACAGTGATGATGATGATGATGATGATGATTAGGCCTATCTAATATAATAGTATGTCATTTTTATCCAGTTTGTGATACTTATTCAAGAAAATATTATTGTAATAATTACAATAATAGTTTCTTGAATAAGTATCACTGCCTAACAAATAAGCATCTTAGCCCAGAGTTTGAAACAAACATGAATATTACAGCTCTCAAATTTTGCTTTTCCACGGCAGTTTCTTTCCTGTCTAAGTTCGTTTTTTAGTTGAAAGGTAACTTGCCTTGGCCCTTGTCTATTAGTGAGAGAAACATGAAATGTTACTTATACAGACCGCGAACACAGCTGTCTCTTCTGGATTCTGGCCAAGTGGATTGTTTCACGGGATAGACAATTATTGACTGTTTGCATTAGATTCATAGCATAATTTACATTTGACCTTTTTGACCTTTTGTGTGTCATTTGTAAACAACAGTAGAAGGAATATATTACTACATTGACCAATCAGAGCTCCTAACCAGATTCTGGACAGATTATATGCCATCAGTATGGCATTTCTGTCACTGAGGTGCAGACATCTCTCCCACGAAACGTCCCTTGTGGCTAGGAGCAAGGAGAAACAGCTGCTACCTTTTTGAACTAAGCAGCCCTCTCAAAATTAATAAGTGACCCCTTTCACTGTCTAATAAAAATATCCCAAAGAAATCTTATGAGAACCATTTTGCAGGTGTTCGTGCAAAAAATTTCCCCTTGATATTTTGGTTATACTTGAAAATGAAACTTACAAAATTTTGGTTTATTGGCTCAGTATGTTTCACGTAAGGAAACATGACATTGAACTTTTCCCATTGATTTGCACTTAGTTTGGCAGAAACACGTGTGTATAAAAACATCCGTTTCCTGGCCGTTTGCTTTGTGACCCTTGTATTGAATAAAGAAAAAAGAACGGTTTTTTNGTTGAAAGGTAACTTGCCTTGGCCCTTGTCTATTAGTGAGAGAAACATGAAATGTTACTTATACAGACCGCGAACACAGCTGTCTCTTCTGGATTCTGGCCAAGTGGATTGTTTCACGGGATAGACAATTATTGACTGTTTGCATTAGATTCATAGCATAATTTACATTTGACCTTTTTGACCTTTTGTGTGTCATTTGTAAACAACAGTAGAAGGAATATATTACTACATTGACCAATCAGAGCTCCTAACCAGATTCTGGACAGATTATATGCCATCAGTATGGCATTTCTGTCACTGAGGTGCAGACATCTCTCCCACGAAACGTCCCTTGTGGCTAGGAGCAAGGAGAAACAGCTGCTACCTTTTTGAACTAAGCAGCCCTCTCAAAATTAATAAGTGACCCCTTTCACTGTCTAATAAAAATATCCCAAAGAAATCTTATGAGAACCATTTTGCAGGTGTTCGGGCAAAAAATTTCCCCTTGATATTTTGGTTATACTTGAAAATGAAACTTACAAAATTTTGGTTTATTGGCTCAGTATGTTTCACGTAAGGAAACATGACATTGAACTTTTCCCATTGATTTGCACTTAGTTTGGCAGAAACACGTGTGTATAAAAACATCCGTTTCCTGGCCGTTTGCTTTGTGACCCTTGTATTGAATAAAGAAAAAAGAACGGTTTTTTCTTTCAACTGAACGGAAGATCGCAAAGGGTTGTCCTGATTGGTTAGTTCTCTGGGGTTCCACAAGTCTCGATACTTGGGCCATGCCTTTTTCTCCTCGACATTAACGATTTAGCACAATCCCTGGTCAGGTTATTTGGGCGATGACACAATCGTATATCTTTCTATTCATTCTGAAAGTGATTGCAAAGCCCTTCAGCAAGACCTTTAGGCAAAACGTCCGGTTCGACCGATTTTAGTAATTACGGGTGGGACGCGCGGTTCGACCGGAAATATTTCGAACAAACGGACGACCCTCCGAGATATTCCACTTTTTTCGTTCCAACCGGTGGGAACAGAAATTCCCGTTCCATTTGCGCAATTCCAAGTTGGCCGGCGGCAGGCACCTAGAATTTTCCCCGCCATTTGCAAAGTTTGCCGGTGAACGTTGTTCACAGGCAGTCGCAGTTTTTCTTTTCATTTCTTATCTTATCGTTCAAAATTGCAACTGCATCTGTAGACTCAAAATAGTTTTGAACTCTGTCCAAATTTCTTCAAACGAAACAGCAACAAACTGCTACTATTACCACAAAGTTTTAATTTCTTCGTCGAAATTGTCGCAAAGTACCGGTAGTGCTACAACATCCATTTTGTTGGATTATTGGTTGACGCGAACAATACAGTGAGCTTGTAATGGCTGGAAAGCCTTTCCATTTGACCCCGGAATGATTCTGGAATTGCCAACCGGAAATTTTGCTTAAGTGGCAAGCGCCCCTAGGCTATCTGTATGGGACACATGGAAAATGGAGTTCTCTTTGGAAGTGTGTAAATATAGCACACTATGGGTGTACCATGACTATGTTTCGAAGAAAAAACCCTAACCTCAAATGATTCAGCGAGCTGTCGTGGTGTCACATTAGCTAAGATCTCTTGAACAAGCAGGTCCACTATATTTCCAAAATGGCAAACAGAACTCTAGCCTTCCTTAGACCAAGGCTTAGAAAGAACCTAAATGAAAAATCGGTTTCTTTTTTTTTCTTTTTTAATGCTCTGAGCTACTGAGCCGGCTATGAAGTCTTTTAAGCCCCGTTTTGATGGAAAAAAGTTGTCCCGGAGAGTTAACATGAGAAACAAAACGATGGCTCAGCTAGAAAAGGGTGACCCTGCTAGGCAAGTCACCCTTCTATAATAGGGTAGCCCTCCTAGCTAAGCCATTTTTTCTACATATAAACTCTTTGACTCGCTGGTTCAACTCGGTCAAGGCAAGACAGTTTGGGACTTTAAGATCCAACGACGCGACCGCAACGAGAATGTCGTTTAAAAAGTAAATTTGCGTTCTTCAGTCTTTATAGCGATTATTCCTACCCACTTACTTTGTCATTTGTAGGCGAACCCTCCTGAAGCTGAATTTCAAGGGACCATATCCAAGTTCAGAAAGAGAAATAAAATTTCGTCGTTGTTTGTTTACGTCCTCCTTAAAACGCGAAATTAGGCATTTTCACGTCGTAATCGTGCAATAGTGGGAAAGAAATGTACAAAAAAGCGTGATGCACGTGCAAAGTTGTTTTGCTTAATTAAACCTATTGTTTTTTAGACGTTCTCGTTGCCGTTGCGTCGGTGGATCTTTAAGTCCCTAATCAGAGCATGCGCGAGCGCCGTTATCAGCTCTTTACCTTTGACCCAGGCAGGGGGACAATTTTTTTCTCTTATGAGCGCTCACTAAAGTTGACTCGGCTGGGAGGGTGACCCACTTTCAAGGGATAACTTTTTTTCCCATTTAAACTGGGTCAAATACCTTGTTGCGCTCCGGGTGGCCTTCATGTCAGGCCTGTTTTGAAGGGAGAGGTAGAAAAGGCACGCGAGAGGACGTGACTTATTTACTCGCGTGTTATAAATCCCCTTCACACGCCCCACGCAATTTTCGTGTCTGTGGGACACATCTTAAAACAAGTCTCCATGGCAATATTTCTCCTGTAAAAGTTACCATCCCCACAGACTATACTTTATTTTACAAAAAAATGTAAAGAAAAGATCGTAATGTATGAAAATTAACAAACATTTGAGGATCCCTTTGTTAGCTAGCCTGCGAGAGAAGACGCCTTTTCCGCCTCTTGTAGCCTGCGTAGCAGGCGCTTGGAAGTAGTGGGCGAAAGAGAGAACGGGCGCGCGCAAGGGAGACACGTGTTTGTCCTCGCGCGCGCGTTTTTTCTTGTGCCCACTACTTCCAAGCGCCTGCTACGCAGGCTGGGTGAAACGAGAGCCGAAAAAGGCGTCTGCTTTTCTTTGCTACGTTTTGGCAGTAGTTTAAATTTTTACGGGATCTAGTTTTTCGGATTGAGGAATTCCGTGCAACACGGCGATGGAAATTGCTAATGAACCAAAACCATTTTTTTAATTCTTCTTTTATTGCAAATATGCATTAAAAATACATTAACAGATTTCTTTTCCAACATATCTATATTTTTTTGCTATTTACATCTTCATAGACATTTGAACGAAATGTACATTACGGACATCCCTATCATTCAAAATAAAGAAGTCCTTTTTAAATAATATTATATCTTATGAAAACATGACAATATTTGGGGCTTATAGCCTTTCACCCCAAATTATCCAAGCCTTAAATAAGTTTTACTTTCTTAAATACCTTCTGTTGGTTATTTATCTCGTCACGCAACGCGCCTTCGCAAAAAAATGCCGTCTCCTGAGGAGCGTTGCGTGACGAGACAATTAACAATTGCGTGCGATATTCGCTACCGTTATGTTAACAACACTACGAAGGGACCCTAACGCGCTTTGCATTCTAACAAAGTGGCTGGAAACAAATTGACTTTATTTATTTATGTAAATCATGTTCATCATTGCGTTTTATTACCCTCCCCGGAAGGAGTTTTTAAAACAAAAATATTTATTTGTTTATCTGTAAATCAGGATAAATCACATTGGAGCTTGTTACATAGGCGGTTTGTGGCGTGAGATATCGTGAGATAATCCGCGTATAACGCGACAGAAACGCAAACTAAACGCAACAAACGTACAAACAACATGATACTTGCTTGCTTTTCTCAAAACTCCCAAGAGTTTTCGGGCCCGGAAAGTGTTTTTTCTCATGTTTCAACTATCCCTAGGAGTCTATGTATAAAGAAGGCCAACACACTTTTCGACCTTGTGAAGTTTTCAAATTTTTCCATTAGAAATATATTAAAAACCACATCTCTGATGTTGAACTTTGTGTTCTTAAAATATTCTTTCGGGAATTTTGAGAAACGCACCTATTCTGCGGATAACGTGCATTACAAACGTGATGGTGGATTAACCAAGATCATATGTTCAAAACCGCCTATCTTACCAGCATTATATATTATGTATAAAACGATACTAACTTCGACAGAATTTACATATTTCTTTAACTGTTTTCATTATTTGTATGAAGTCGATTTTCTCCATAGTAATTGGTTCCGATATCATAACATCGACGAAAATAAATTAATATTTCAAAATACCTCAAATTTTCTTTCTTTTGAGAGAAACTCAATTGTCAAAAAGCCCAGAAAGGCTAAGATGTAATATAAGTTACTTGGTGGTCGGTTTTTGCCCATTGTTCGACGATACCCTATGAAATTCACGGCACATAAGGCCTTAGCGGTCAATTTATGGAGGCAGTGTAATAGAAAGTAGTACAAAACCAGAGAAAAATGATGAATCATTAAATAACTTCATAAAGTATTTTATGAAAGGTTCAAAGAGCCAAGAAGAGCCTAAACAGGGGACGAACCCGTGCCAATAAATACTCCTTGAAACAATGGAGTGCATGGAATTATACAAAGGACACCAACATGAAAAGTTTCAACTAAGTGTCCAAAAATGATTTCACTGACATTTGCTTTGCACTGCTACGCTTGATTGTAGGTACAAAAAACTTCGAGTCACTTTCGGCCTGACCAATCAGGAAACACACCGTTTCAAACGCCGTTCTTCTGCCAGCGTGCTAAGCTGGCTTGAATGTAGTACAGCTCTGGCACAACTTTGTTTTAGACGTCGAATTCACTTTGGTCGAGTTAAGATAAACAGCTGTTGCTAAAATCAAAAACGTTATGTATGTAAAACCAGTTTCGCTAACTTTTAAATGTGTTCTACTTTATTTATAAAAATACGAACTGAGTTCGTTCGTCTGGGCAGTAGCACGACGTTTTGCTGTGCTACATAGCAGACCCGGCACGATTTGGTTTCAAACTTGGTGCTACTTCCCTTGTAGTAAATTCAACGGTCAAATTTAATTCGATCAATTGAGTTGGCTTGGCAGAGGTACGACGTTTGAAACGGTCCTTAATTGTGTCCACTCGTTTTTCAGCGTTTTCGCTTGCTTTTCTTTTTATTGCGTCTGTTAGATTTGTAGAAATTAGCTTTTCGGTTTATTAAGTTAAATTTACGTGTAAGGACACCCAATAGAAAGCTACGCTACCCTCTGAATTTTTGACACAATGTACCATACTAAATCACTGCCACCATTGAAATAAAAAACAAACAATCATGACAACGATAAATCTATGATAATACGAGAACTGGTACACTGAATAAAGTTACTGAAGTCTTTACCCAAGTTTACGTCAAATTATACGTATTCACTAGGGTCATTTTAGCCTCCCGGAACTCCTTAACTTTTTATAGCTGTTTCACGTTGATTTGTATTCGTCCAATCACATGCAGTGGAGCAAAGCGGAAACCGATCAAACGCACAACCATTAAAATGGCTTTCCTGCATTTTCCAACGCTCAGTAATCAGCCAATGACAGTCAGAGTTACATCGATGTTTTCGCGCGCTTGGCATAGGTTGCACGTCCTTGGTTCGATTTCTGATTGGCTCTTTGTCAATATGCGTTCTTTTATACTGATCAATATTTTTTAATATCTTGTGGAAGGAAAGTTACACCGCTAGAAAGGTCAACATACGCCAAACGAGGTTTCTAAAATACATAGTGGGCTCCCCGCGGCTTGTCCGAACGCGAAGCCATTTTTACCGATGATACTTTTGGCACAAATTCTGGAAAGTATCTCTTGAGGATCATCAAGACGCAAGGCGCTTTCGCAAATTTGAACGACTCCACTTTTTATTTATATCTTCGCGAAGAAATACCCACCAAACTTGTCCCTCTTAGAGGAATAACACCAGGCTAAAATTTGATCCTTTTAAAAGGATTTTCCTATCAAACACAAAAGGTAACCGTACCCGAGATAATCACGGCAAACGAAACGGGTAGCACAAGAAAAAAATAGCAATCTAGGAGAATTACCATCCTTCCACATTATTAACAGGGCTTAAGTGTACGTAATCAAAAATTGGACCGACTTTTGACCTGGTCTTGTAAGCGTTGCCTTTTTTGCCTTTCCATTCCTCTTGATTCCAACCAACCAAGTCTTGTGTTTGTGGGATACATAAGAGTGAAACATGTTCTGTTCATGAATTTCGTGGAAGATAGTGTTGGACGATGGATCTTCCTAGAAAGATAAAGAAAGTAAGGAATTATTTCAATGAGTTCTGTCAAGAAATCTGTGAAAATTCAAACAGTGGGACGGAAAAAAAAACTTGAAGAAGATTGAACGGCATTTTGGTTCAAGAAAACTTGTTAGCCTAATAGTTTTCATGAAAGTTTAGTTTGTTGTTTGAGACGTTTGATATAATTTTTGTTGTTGATATGGATATAGTGCTTGGAAGACATACTTGATTGACGCAAAACTTTAATTGCGGCATTCACAAGAAATTTCTCAAGTATCACAGCAAATAAGGATGCGTGATTGGCATCATTTGACAAAATGAACCAGGCAGCCATGACGTCACCGCCCCGTTTAAGATGAGGTGGACAGCTAACACTAGTAACATTTGGTAGAGTTCCGGTATTCGTAGTTTCTGACACTCTCCGGAAGATTATTTATTTTGTTATGGACTCAAGGATCCTATAATTACCAGTTCACATATGGAATCAAAATGAAATTTATTTTGACATAGTGTTTATATGCCCGGCGTTAAAAACGTTCTTCTGTTGGTAATGGCGGCGATTGATTCGTAAATACAGTCTACCCTCTTTAAGACGGATACCTATTGGACCTGTACTTAGTGTCCATCTTGGAGAGATACCCCTCGTATAGAGTCAAATAAAGGCAGTAAAGAAAGGCAGGGACAAACTCTAGGTGTCCGTTTTACAGAGGTGTGCGTCCTATAGAGAATCAAATAAAGGCAGTAAAGAAAGGCAGGGACCAACTCTAGGTGTCCTTTTTACAGAGGTGTCTGTCTTATAGAGAATCAAATAAAGGCAGTAAAGAAAGGCAGGAACCAACTCTAGGTGTCCTTTTTACAGAGGTGTCTGTCTTATAGAGAATCAAATAAAGGCAGTAAAGAAAGGCAGGAACCAACTCTAGGTGTCCCTTTTACAGAGGTGTCCGTCTTATAGAGAGTCAAATAAAGGCAGTAAAGAAAGGCAGG
>CALNXI010000580.1:109528-121084 GCA_942486025.1 Porites evermanni | reverse complement strand
AACAATGTTGCTTTACTTACACTTCCGCAAAGGTGGCCATTGTCGCATATTGCTAAATATCTTTGACTTGTTACTCCTAATATCATCAGTAGGCCAGCCGAGACGGAATGAAATTCTAGCTGTGCTGTAGATTTTAAACAACAAGGGTTATTAGTATTAGACTTGCTACAAGTCGACCTCTAATAAGTTCTTACAGAAAGTGAGCGAAGCGAGCTTTAATGCATGAGGTCGCGCAGCGAAACTTTTAGAAAGTCTATGTTAGTATCAACGCACAAAATATGTAGTTCACATATTAGTATAGTATAGTACATTCGTACATCAGGTATTTCTAATTTACTGATTCTTGGTATAAGCCTCAGTTTAGAAACCTGCTTTCAGCGGAGGCAAGATAAAGCGAATCCTCCCGCGGTTCTGATTGACTACGTGAGCGGGCATGATGGGCGAGAGAAATTCGTCGACTTCTCCTAGATATCTTGGTAAATAAATAGGACTATATCGAAACACAAATCATAATACAGAGGGTTGGACTAGCTAAGGAGTTAATAAAGTCTTACAAGCTTCAACTGTTTTCCCCTCAAACCTCTAGAGTTATCTTTTCGTTAACTCCGTGTTCACGTTTGTAGTAATATTTATTAACCTTAAGTTGTTTTTCTGTTCGCCTAGAATAGCAATTGCTACCGGCGGATTAGTCTAATCTTTTACTTTAGTGAAATTCTTAAATTAAAACGTTGTTGTTGTTGTCTGTCGTAATTGTTATACAGTCTTATAAGCAGCAAGTTGCTAAACTACCACGGGTAGTTGTTATATGCCTGTTCCACCGCACTATATTCTGAGTATTTGCCAGTGCTAATCCAAGCAGAATAAAACCTTACCAAAACGAGAATTCTTGTTTGTCGTTCCATCTACTGTCCCATCTGAGTTTATTGACAAAGCATAACCATTTCTGTTGAGTAATCTTCCTCTTTTCACATACGCTGAAGTTCTCTTCTGTAAACTTCTACCTATAAGCCTGCCAGTCATCAGTCTCTTGTATACTCTATCCTCTGGTGAGACATATTCTTGCTCAATTTCCGACTCTTCGTCGGAACCACTCGTCTCCCAACGACCACCCTTCGGAAGAGCTCCGGACGGCAAAGCCTCCGGAAGTGAGATTTTAGAGTGACTCAAGCACAACAATATTAACAGCCAATAAACCGCATTTGTGGATAACACCTGAAAGAAAAACAGAAGCAAACAAGATTTTTAAGGAGAAGCAAACTGGCAAAATGTTTTGAAAATATCTAAGTGTCTGTCTTCTCTTACCACTGGCACAGATATGTACAACGGAAGAAGCACATAAGCGTAAATCCTAACACCCTTTGGTTGACCATAAGATTTAACTGCTGCATGTAATAGATAAGACCGGGTTAAAGCTTGATAGTATTAAGAATTGAAAACGATCCATTGGAACAATGATTCAAAAGAAAAATTTTACAACAGCGAGTTCGTTCACTTCCAAACTTTTTCGAGAACCTGCACCAGGCTGATTCAAATGATACGTTTTGAGTAACTTTTATCTGCGTACATAAAATGGAGGCAGTGTATGGAAGGTCGCGTGGAAACGTAAAAGTTGAAACTCGTTCAACTTTTACGTTTACGCAAGACCTTTCGTACATTTCCTCTACTTAATTTACGCACGTAAAAATTACGCGACAGTGGCAAATCAACCTTAAGTGCAACAGCATACCATCTTCGACGGATAAACATTGCTGAGGTTCTTTTTAAACTAGAAAACTCATTTCACTTCGGTAAACCGACCTTCATCCGCCACATGAATGAACCAAAACACGAGCGAAGAGAATATGAAAAAACATGACTGATGAATAAGAACAACGCAACCTCGGTCGCAAACGCCAGCCGTTCTTATCCCCTGAGGAGACCCAAGGCGTTGTAACCTTAGTCTCTGTTCAAAAGAGGTTAACGGCTATTACACTTCATTTCAATATTATCACTCGTTGTTTTACACATCTTGTTAGGCTATTTACAGCCTTGGGCTCAACCTTGGCCTTTGACTGGCATAGCCTATTGTTGGGTATCACAAAAGACCAAACGTTTAAGACAGCTCAAAATTGCAGCTCGAAAAGGACGCCTATATTATTTGTTTACTTTGCGTTATATCGATCGCCCTTACGAGTTGCTTCCGTCGTTTTTACTTCAGGTACTGTGGCTTGTAACGTGAACTCGGACAAACAGGCTACTTGGAGAGGGAGGAAGATAATAGCACCAGGAAAATCCTAACAAGCGGAACAAATTTACGTTGGGTTTACATGCAGAAATTTCGGTCCGTGTNGGTACTGTGGCTTGTAACGTGAACTCGGACAAACAGGCTACTTGGAGAGGGAGGAAGATAATAGCACCAGGAAAATCCTAACAAGCGGAACAAATTTACGTTGGGTTTACATGCAGAAATTTCGGTCCGTGTGGTGCCCAAGGAGAGAAGGTTCGAGAGGGAATTAGCCCTTTAAACCCTAAGATCAAAAATTGAATTCTCATTTGTGCCCTGATTCATTTTCTACAGAAGTAGTGGGGAGAAGTTGATAAAATATCAATCAAATTCATCTTGTGTGATCATGTCCGTAATTCTCATGACCACTCTGTTTTACAAAGCATTAACATTACAAGGAGAAATTTGATGCTGATCACTCTTAGGGCTTAAAGGGTTAAAAGTGGCGGGCAACAAAAACAAAAATGCAATTTGGGCTCTCTTTACTGGCGTTAAGAACTACCTTACAGCAGAATTATCACAATAATCAGCTCGCGGTCAGTAACGTCAAACGAAATGGTCGGCCTTTATTGCCGTGATTAGCCACTAAACGGCCCGACGCCATTCTGTGTCTGGTTTGTCCCTAGTACTACGATCTTTTTAGTGAAGGCAGTTTACATGGTGCTCGGATCTTCCTAGTACTAGAATCTTCCTAACTCTAAGCTAGGAAGATCCTAGTATAAAGAAGATCCTAGCGCTAGAGACAAGTACAGCCTTTTGCATATAAACCGAATGCAGAAAACATGTGGCGTTAAGATGATCCACCTTCGACGATCTTCCCGGTGCTAGAATCTTCTAACCTCCATGTAAACCGTCCCTAATACAAACTTCATCACGCTCGGATTACATACCATTCAACTCGGCATATGAAGCAGGGGCGTGGCTAGGAATTTTCCAGAGGTACACACTGTTTCCAAAATCCACCCTACCCTGCTGCCCCCTCGAATAGTTTCCACTCGGGTGCCTTAATTAAATTCACTTTGCGTCTCTTTTCAGTATGGCGAGTTAAACATCTCCCTTGTGAGGAAGGACTGTGTTCTGTTCCGTGTGATCTCGTGCGACAAAATCGGAGAAGAACACAATACTGAGGTTTGGAAAGTTATTTCAGTTTAAGCGGAGTTACATTGGCAATTCCACTTTATTCAGCTATAGGTTATTTTCCTTCTGTTTGTCTCCTTTTCCTTTCTTTTGTTACTGTTGTTGATCATGTTGTTGTTGTTTTCATTGTTACCTTGAACTTGGACATTTTTTTCCGGTGTGCACGTACCTTTTTGCTCACAGGTAGCTAAGCCCCAGAACTGAATTTTTCTAGAGTTGAACTCCAAAGGACCGTATCCAAAATCAGAAAAACGTTAAAAAGGAAAATGGGTCTCTCGTGTTTGCGTCCTCCGAAGAACAAAATTAGGAAATTTCACGTCGTAGTCGTGCGGTGACAGCAAGAAATGTACCGAAAGGTGTGACGCACGTGCAGATTTGTTGTTTTGCTCATCAAAGCTTTAAGCTTTTTCAGCGTTTCCGTTGCTGTTCCCTTCGTAGTTGCTTTAGTTCCCTAATAGGATACTTGCGCACTTATCATGACTGGTTCGTGAAGGTTTCCTCGCAGTTTCAAAGGGCCGGAGAATCACAGTTGGCTTCTGGGTTGATTATGGACGTTTTGTTTGTTATTTTGATGCTTCTTCTATGTTTGATTAACCACGGTACGTTTTCCTTGGAAAGTTGCTGACGTGTACAGAATGCAAGCCTTTTTCGAGGTAAAGCAATCATTCGCTGCATGTAGAAGTCATATACAGTGTAACTATTAAATAGTGCCTAAAATGACGCAAAAAAACTACAGTTTGTAACAACGGAACCTCATCATTCTTCACTGAATTAGCTTTACAATATGCAGCCGATAGTATATATAGGCCAAAGCAAGTAAAGAACGAAGAAATGTTTTGAAAAACACATTTTGGGCTGAATACTCAGAGCTGCAGAATCGAAAAACCACCATGTTGTATTTTTGTTTTTACTTTACCAATGCTTACTGGAATTCCAAAGCTTCCTCTCCAGCGGGGTCAAACTATTAACGTATATCGGTTTTTTGTTCGTTTGTTTCATTTATTGGGATTTCATTTACCTTTTAGAAGCGACTTGGCAAGGGTTAATAAAATAATTAGTGCATGTAAGTTCCTTCTCATTTGTCTCAAAATATTGAGCTTCTTTCCGTTGAAACTGCGCTTCGAGCCCGAGGTAAATTAAATGCTGGCAAACTGGGCGGCGACGATAACAGTTTCAGTTCTAAAACACTTAGCACGTTTTTAGTAAACTTACAAAAATTTAGTAAATTAACAGCATATTGGGAATATCTTGCACTTTAAACAGTGACAGTAGCAATTTTAGCTTTGAAGTACATGTACTTAGCTTTTGCAAACTTAACTTTCATTCAACCGCGATAAAAGCTTTCTCTCCCTCCTCGCGCGCGTTAATTTGCTACTTCCTCGCGGACACGACTCTGTTTAATATACGGTTTTTTTTATCAATCATGCGCCTTCTATGCAGGCTATCTACTACCAGTGGAGTTCTATAGCACTTAAAATACTAATATATCAGAAGCAAGGCTGATACTCCGTTAAAAAATCGTTTTGAGAGGTATCAACACGACACCATTTCAAAAGAGCATGGTAGCACTGCATGACAACTGTTCCTTCACATTAAATTGCACCGCTGATAAACCACAAAAAACCCCGAAATTTCTAGGATCTCCCTCTCAATTTAACCATTTCAATCTTAGAATGAATATAAACAGAGTTTTGAGAGGTGGTTTTAACTTTTAAGCCTCAGGATGAAATCCTATGTTGTGACCATTCCCATGGTACTACTTTGTATTAATTTCATTTAGTATGTAGTTTTAACTTTTGAATCTGTGGATGAAATCATATGGTGTTACCATTTAAATAAAACCTCTTCAGCAGTACTTTCATATGGTACTATTTATTTAGTATATAGTTCTAAATTTTAAGTCTGTGAATGAAATCTTATGGAGTTACCATTCAAATGAAACCTCTTCAGCAGTACTTTCACATGGTACTCTTTATTTAGTATGTAGTTCTAACTTTTAAGTCTGGGAATTAAATCCTATGTTGATACCATTTAACCTCTTTAGTGGTACTTTCACAGGATACTACTAGTTTTTAAGCATTTTATCTTTATGATAACATGCAATTTACAAATTTGACTTTGGCCACGTTTGGGAATGAAATACGACGTGCAGAAACTGAATTACCTAAATGAATTTGTTTATGTAAACTGATCAAATTTTCAGTTGTCTTTCCTTCCAGCAAACTGAGGGATGTTTCAAACGGTTTCTAAGTCTTGTGACGTTCCTAGGGCCTCGAAGCCCTCCGCGAGGAAGGCAACATCTTCCGCATATTTTAGAAAACCACATCTCCAGGATATAGAGTAAGAGAGCATAGAGAGTGATGATAACGTTACAATCACATCGTCCAATTTTTTGAGAAAGGANCTCTTTATTTAGTATGTAGTTCTAACTTTTAAGTCTGGGAATTAAATCCTATGTTGATACCATTTAACCTCTTTAGTGGTACTTTCACAGGATACTACTAGTTTTTAAGCATTTTATCTTTATGATAACATGCAATTTACAAATTTGACTTTGGCCACGTTTGGGAATGAAATACGACGTGCAGAAACTGAATTACCTAAATGAATTTGTTTATGTAAACTGATCAAATTTTCAGTTGTCTTTCCTTCCAGCAAACTGAGGGATGTTTCAAACGGTTTCTAAGTCTTGTGACGTTCCTAGGGCCTCGAAGCCCTCCGCGAGGAAGGCAACATCTTCCGCATATTTTAGAAAACCACATCTCCAGGATATAGAGTAAGAGAGCATAGAGAGTGATGATAACGTTACAATCACATCGTCCAATTTTTTGAGAAAGGAAAAGGTGAAGCTACAGTTTGAGTGAATCTTTCCTCTCAGATGAGAGGAACTTCATTTTCAAAAAACAAAAAACCAATCAAAATCCCTCTTCCAACTGAATGTGCAACCTAAAATCCCTGCTTCGCTCGCTTGACAGCTTTTCCGCTGCAAAATTTGTGAGGTCGACTTGTCTAAAAAGCTTGCTGTGTGCGAGGTTTTACATCTTTTCGACTGACAAACACGTAACGTCAAATATTGGCAACGTCGATTCTTTGAAAGTCAAGGAACTTTACTGCGAATTTCAATACTGTTTTAATACTTCGATCCAAGGGGCAGAGGAGAACAAAACTGAGAAGGGCCCTTGGAGGACATTAACCGCGGAAACAACTCAAAATATTTGAATCCCCAAAGTAAATCAAGCTAAAAGACGCTCTTTATGAAATCAAGAGGGATCAGCAAACGTGATGAACAAAGAGAAGCAAATATTTAACATGCTGGACTCATGCGCCAGAGACATAGTAAACAAATTCCAATTACTGTTTACCGATTGTTTTTAGGTTTTTTGTGCCCGCGCGCGGGGGAACTAAAACGGAAGATCGCAGAGATGCAGCATTGTGGGCTAGAAGTCGGAAACACTGATCATACAAAAATTGCAAAAGCGAAAGTCCGCTTCTACTACTTCAGATCTTTCAGTAACGTGTCCATTGAATACCACCACTACATGAGGTTGTCTCAGGAAGTTCCGGTCGAGGAGGCCAGTTAAATATAGCCTTCTTGTTAAAATTTTCCCACAGTTGTTAAAAATACAAACAATGACATTCATGCGGCTTAAACAAAAGCATGCAATCGTTTATAATGTCAGCGGTATCTATCAGCTGCGAGTTAATTAAGTCACGTGAGAAAACAAACAAAAAGCGCGTAATCCGAAAAAAGTCAGCAATTTCACTCAACAAATATACCACTTACGATTGACGCGCATGGTACTCTGTCACTACTGTAACAAAAATTCTTTACGCTCTGAACATTCTTTGACGGTAACGGAAGCTTTTTGCAATCCGGACTACCCCTAAAGCACTAAAGCCGCACTGAAAATCTCAACGACGCAAAGAGTTGCTCGGCGCCGAACAGAGAGTAAAATTCTCGCCGGAAGCAGACAGTGCTTGATGTTTGCCTAAGGACAACACGCGCCATATCAGGCCACCGTGTCAGCTTTCGATTTTAGCATAATCCAAAGTTTGTGGGATTTACGAAGGTTGTGTGAGCATTAAAAAAGATATGACCAATATTAAACAATATTTTCTAGTTATCAAGATATTTGATCTTGACGCCTTGTTGGTTATTATGAATGAGAGGCTAAAAGTGACGACCCTTAAATTGAATAGAAAAGCCATCAAACGGAAAATCGGCAAATATCCAAACCAATATCTGCAGCTCAAAACAAAGAAGACAACTTTTTTTTTCCGAGTCTCGTGTTTTATGACGTGACGGAAAATTCAAATTGAAATGCCTTGGTCTTTCAAACTCTTCACTTGAGGGAAGTTGCGGTCAACCTTTTATACTTTATTAAAACGTCTTCCGCTTTTTAAGTAAATACGTTAATATATGTTTAGTATTTCTGGCGTAAATGACGTATAATTTGCGATGTTTAGGGGAACTGGAATCTATAATTACCACTCTAAAGATTGCGTTAATTAGCCTCAGTTTAGTCTTTGTAAGAACACTAGAACTAGCTGTGAGTATTATCAGCATCAGTGCTTATCAATTCGTTAAAATTGACCAATAAAAGTGGCCCTGAAAGAGATCTTGAGGTTATAGTAACAAAACAAAACGCCTCATTCGGCTTAAGACAATGTATCTCGCGGCGGGATCTCACTTAAACGCCCGAAGCAATCGCGTGGTTTTGAACTCAAGAATGGCAAGAATGGGTAGTAAAATAAACAGTCGTAAAGACGTTCAGATGAAATGACAAGTATTGATTCGAAATTCAAAAACCTTAATTTGTGTAATTTGCGTGACTTTACTTTGAAGGATTGTGAAATACCATGAAAATTGGCGATCGATCATGTTGGATCGTAGTGAGAGAAAAAAAAGAGAGAACAAATTTGACTGCTTTAAAAAATGAGTTGACCCTTCAAGCAACCACAATTTCCTCCGTGAAATTTTAAATTTATTGTTATAATAAGGTTGTCTATGAGTTTTGATATAGTCGCCCTCCTCGCCAAGGATTGTAATCTGTGTTTAATCAAAATTAACATGGTATTTTTTTAAAGAGTATATTGATGGTAGAACTTACCAGAAACCGTTGGTAAAGGCAAAGTAAGTCGATGTATTTTTTTTTTTTACTAAAACAATGGCATAGCAACGAATAATAGCTAGACCGAGACATCTTTGCGTTTTCCAACTAGAAGGTATTCGATGGATCTTGTTCTAAGACCGTTAAAGAATGCATGGGGAATGCATACAGGCTCAATACTTCATGGCTTTCTAACAACTGCGTGTTTGGACCGAAAAATCTCACAGCACTGATGAAAAGTCTAGATATTATAACTCAAAGAATAGCGGCGCGCAAACCAACAACTTGCACGTGGAAATGTACAGCATTATAATATTCCACTTCAGGCAGCTTTCTAGCCAAATAACAACCCTCTAGATAAATGTTTCCAAAGAAAAATCTTTAACAGCTCTTTTCCTTGAATTCTAGAGATACTTCTGCAACTAATTAAACCTCCTGAAAAGAATTTCATTCATAAGTTCCGTGGCGGTCAATGTTTGTATACAACCGCTCGGTCATTGTACTACAAATGACCAGTCGAGACACTACGACACTACGATAAAATTTACCAGTTTTGAAGGTGATTTTTTAACATTAAGACTAAGAAGGGACAAAATTCTATCGTATTTTGTTATATACCACAATTACTTTCGTTTTATATTAATTTTGAAGAAATACTGAGAGATATTTCGCACTGCGTATAACAATCTTTACATTTTCTTTATATGTAAGCTTATAATAACCTCGCGCACGTCAAAGTAAATTGAAATCTCATCTCAAAGATGACACTGTAGTCGCCCTAGAACACAGAAATTGCCCAGTAAAACCTCACCTTGTACATAATAGAAATCCTGATTTTCTGTTCTACACTTGTACCATTCTACGGTATTTACACGCCATTTGTATGAAACTGTGTATTATTGCTGACCGATTCGGAAATAGCTCGTCGGGCGAACGACGGCGAATCCCGAAAGTAAATACACCCACTCACAAGCCTGATTAAAGATTCGGCGGGAAAGAGTTGACGTTGTTTCTAAACCGATAAGTCGAAAAGATCATTAACTGAATATGATATTTTAATGATCCATGACTTTTTAACAGAAATTGTGGGCTCGAAATAAAAAGAAAAAAAAAACATCAAACAGGTTTAGCGGACTTTTCGCGCCATCCGACAACCAGATGACGCAATTGGACAGCGGAGATCCCCATAATTTAAATAGCTGTCATTTAAAATCGGCATTTCTATCAAACTCTTAATCAAACGTTTAACTTCCTGGTGAGTTCTAAAATCGAATCTTATCAGGTTTTTGCTCTTCAAATCGTGCCAATTTGGTCAGCATTACATGTGCTTCTCATGTTTCCATAACTACACACCCACCAGGCAAATATTACCAGAACGTTGCATAATTTACAAAACTCGTGATTTCAAGGTAGTTGAACTGGTTCAATGATTCGAATGTTGGCTTTTGACAACAAGTCTTTTAACTGGGATTATGCAATAAAATAACAAAATTACGCGTCAATATCCTTATTTACTTCTAACGTAATATAGTTTTACAAAGGTGCAACTAGGAAGTTATTGGACGTGGGAAGAGAAGTTACTGTACAAATCCATGAAATTGAAAGAAAACAGTATAAAAATAGCACTTTTATTGGCCACAATAACGCTTAATAAGAATCCTTATCGAATATCCCCTAACCTTCCAGGCTGAGACAAGAAATAGGATTTCACCGCCAGATAAAATAATTGACTTAAATCAAGATTCATTGAGTGGAACAGCTGAAAAGCTTCGATACACGTAATGTCTAATTGGAAACACACGAAAAGTTGCCACCCAACTGGCGTATTTCAAGCTCAACCGCGATCGTAAGAAATAGTCGCAACTGGAAACCGGCAGAAAATTATGCCACCAACAATTAGACACTGACGGTTCTTTTCCGAAGCAAGCTTTGAACTGTAGGCTTAACATAAAAAAATTTTCCTCTCACACCGAGACAAGTAGCACCTGTTCGTCACGAGGAACCTGAACGCCCCCGCGCTCCTTATTTGACCTGCTCTTTGGGCCTGTCGTAAGAAAACCTACAGTATACATAGTAGAATCACCGTTCGTCGCACGAGAAGCACAATAAATTGTTCTAAGTTAAGGCAGTGTACCAAACACTATACAGTTTAATTTGGAAGAAGGAGAATTCTAATAACATAAAATTCGAGGCTTGGTTCACAGTTTGTCAAAAACTCTGCCCCTTTAAATCTAAACGAGACTGTCTGAGAGATTCAATAAATATGACACAGTTACAACTCGTTTGGTGCTAGTTTGTGTTTTTAACCATGACGATCGACATCAGCTTTCAGGCCAGCCGTGTTAAACGTAAACGCTCGACGTTCGTAGCTGCTCCAATAAAACAAAAACCACTGCCAGACAAAAAAACATCCTATTCCTCTTCCTCTGTTTTTGTATCATGGTGTTTTCTGAAATTCACGTTGTTGAGTCCACAAAGCCGATAAACTATTCTTGATTCAGTTTCATCTCAGTCTGAAGAGATAGTGACACGCAAGTAATTTTTCTGGAATCTGCAAACAAAAAAAGAAACGGACAATGACAAGTAAAGGAAAGGTAGCGAGCTAAGTAGAGTACATGAAGTATTTTTCAGAACAACAATATTTGAAAACAGGATTTTATTTTATTTCATCAGCAGCTGAGATACCTGTTTATAAATGTTGTAGTTCAATTTTATTCTTGACCCCAATTTTATTTTCCTTTGTTTTTGGGCATGTTAGTTACCGAGTGTGAAACCAAATAGGAAGATTCAAGCCAAGGATAAAATTAAACCAAAAAATGCATCACAGGACACCACTCTACCATGGTAAGCCTGTGGTTACCGGAGAGGTCCTAAAAATACCACAGGATTGGAACGCTATGAACGTTCAGGGGTGCCTACCATTTACACAAACCTTCGGGGTGGAAATCTTGAGCATAAACCAATAGATTACGCGGTGGGAGAACGACTCACTACAGTGACGAATCCAGACCTGCAGATAAAGGGGGGGGGGGGGGGGGGGAACCC
>CALNXI010000580.1:72829-108505 GCA_942486025.1 Porites evermanni | reverse complement strand
TTGCTGTTCACTACATGTGACCTCATGTCCGCGCGACATAAGCCCCTCGTGACTCTCAACATGATCTTTACTGAACATAGATAAAAACTGCCTCATAGTGATGGCGAATGCGACCGCGAGCGCTTAAACAACAACGGCAAACGCCAGATATAATGACCACGTGACCATGTTTTTCACGATTGATTACGTTTATCGACTGCCGGCTTCAACATAACGAGGTGTGTCCTCACGTTCGTGAAAAACGCAAGAACCGTAATTTGCATCGTTGTTGGCTGCATTAGTAATCACGCGATCATTTGCGCTGTTTAACGTAAAAGTACTTGAACTGTCTTTGCGTCTACCCAATACCGCTTCAGAGCTGGTATGCATCCCTCGTACATAAGTCAATTGATGTCACCTTCATACACCTTAAATTCTTGCACTGTCACCGCTACAAATCACAATTACACACTATTTTTTTCATGCTCTAGCTGCAGTTTGATACGGGATCGCTTTTATTTGAATGAGTATTGGACTGAGCGACTTAATTTTTCGGAATCGTTTCGGCTCTTATTCGATGTGGTCTGGTGGTCCAAGGCTCTGTAAGAGTCTCTCAAGCCGGCTCTTTCGGCGTCGACGGGATTGCAAGAAAAAACCGCAGCACTTTTATAGTTCACTTGCTCCTTTATTTACCGTCGGTTGTTAAAGTAGTTTTCAAGTGCATCACTGCCCTATGCTGCCATACTATCTACATATGACCTCAGCTGCCACTGAGTCAAATATCACATTGAAATTACTATATGAAAATAAACAAATTAATATAAGTTGTGTTTATCGATATCAGCAAACAAAGCAATATATGCAGCCGACACAATGACGCAAAGAGCCCAAGTGCTTTCGAGCAAAGAGTTGCTCAAGCATTCAAATAAAGTGAGCAGTTTTAGATAATCATTTTGCAATATAGTCTTTTCTCATTAACGTAGCTACCTAACAGCTAACTAATAGCTAACTTCAATATACACAACAAACAGCCTTTTAAAAGAATAAAGAGGTTACTATGGTTTGTATTCATCAATAGACATGAAAGAAAACTGCTCTATATGCAGTGGACATTAAGTTACAAGCTGTGGAAAATCATATATTGATGAAACTGTCGACATAATCAAATGCGTTTTCGCACGAACGTTGGAATCACGCAAATTTTTATGCATTTTGGCCTTTCGACCACCCTAAAATAATCAAAAACACAGGTTTTCAAACCTGGCGGTTTTGCAAAAACGTTCTAAAGTTTAGAGCTTTAAAACTGACTGCGGTCTACTTTTGTAATCGGTGGACATTTTCGAAAACGCTGGCGTCATGGCTACTCATGCAAGACGTATTTGCTGTCATAAAAATGGCAGGAATATGGGAGTTTGTCGCACAAACGTCCACAAAAAATTAACGAATAGCGAGATTTTCGCCTTCGTGATGGCCTAATATGGAGGTCGTTGACAGACGATGCGAAAACGCCAGTAAGACCTTCCAAACGACACTAGTGTGGCTAGGAAGACGAGTTGAGAAAATTGAAACGCCCCAGTACCTCCCAGCACCCGCCCCTACACAACCCACAGGAAAAAATATTGTCATTTAAGAAATAACCTTGCCGGGATCCCAGTCGGCCGGGGCATCCCTATATATCCCCTGGTAAAATCTCTTTCAACTGACGATGACTATGACGTAAAATCATGGTCAGGAAGTGCGCATCTTAGACTGAGTCAATATTTCGTCGAATTGCACTTTGTGATTGTTTCGGTAGAACACCTACCTGATCTGCCGATCTATGGCGCTTCATAAGCTGTTGTTTGCTGTTGGCTGTGAAAGTGTGATTGGTAAGCGAGTAAATTATTGTTACTCGATAAAAAAACAAACAAATGGGCCATTTTCAAGTTCCAAAAACGAGCCGTAAAAACTTCAAGTGTAAACGAGTTTTATTTAAAAAAAACCAAACAATCATTTTAATCTAATATCAAACATTTAATAGTTGCCTTCTTTTTAAGCGAAGTGGATTGATGCAACTCGAAAATAGCCTATTACCGTCACAGCGCCATTTTTAATTGACGAGAATAATAATAAAATAAAAATAAACATAATAATAATAATACTTTAATTATCCTCTCCCCTTAATATGGGGTTTTTCAGGGATAATGAAACCAATATTCAAATGGAAGGTAACATAGTTAAAAATCCCAACTGGTTTGAGGCGAACCAGTTGGCTATTTTACAAATGTGGTCGAGGGTCTGAACTCGGGACTACCGAGAACAAATCCAGCTGGCGAGACTGGAACTCGGGGCCTCCGAATTACAATTCCAGCGCTTTAACCGCTCGGCCACGCTGCTTCTGGGCGCGCTGCCTCTCGGAAGGCCCTGGGAATACGATCGGTGTACTGAGCCCGCAGTCTTTGCGGANAAAAAAAACCAAACAATCATTTTAATCTAATATCAAACATTTAATAGTTGCCTTCTTTTTAAGCGAAGTGGATTGATGCAACTCGAAAATAGCCTATTACCGTCACAGCGCCATTTTTAATTGACGAGAATAATAATAAAATAAAAATAAACATAATAATAATAATACTTTAATTATCCTCTCCCCTTAATATGGGGTTTTTCAGGGATAATGAAACCAATATTCAAATGGAAGGTAACATAGTTAAAAATCCCAACTGGTTTGAGGCGAACCAGTTGGCTATTTTACAAATGTGGTCGAGGGTCTGAACTCGGGACTACCGAGAACAAATCCAGCTGGCGAGACTGGAACTCGGGGCCTCCGAATTACAATTCCAGCGCTTTAACCGCTCGGCCACGCTGCTTCTGGGCGCGCTGCCTCTCGGAAGGCCCTGGGAATACGATCGGTGTACTGAGCCCGCAGTCTTTGCGGAGGTAATACACCTACGAATCACAAAGCAATGTAGTTGCAATTCTGATTGGTTAATAGTATTGTGATTTGACTGAAAAAGAACGGATGGCAAGATATTTCAGCTGTTTGCCGCGGTTACAAGCCTAGTAAATATAAACCTATACTACAGTTAAGTCAAAAACGTAAAAAGGTACACAAAAAGTTAAGATAAAAAAGGTTTCAGAAGTAAATGATTCGTCGAATCCAGAGTATTCACACAAGATCTGGAAGTTAAGTGATTCTTCCATGACAAGGCACTTTTTTTAGCAATCGGCACAAAAAAATACAATAGAGAAACAAAAAGGGTTGTTTGAATGCGATGAATTAACTCAGGAAATTATCTAAGCACGTCTTCGAGCCCCTCAGAACAATAATATAAAGCCCTCGAAGAGACAGCCTGGAGGAATAAATCCGGCAACAAAAAAACACGTCAGTCACTACTCTGATAAACGGTGGAAGTGAAATTCAGCGGTCTTGCTTCTGAGAGAAAGGATAAGTTTACATCGAAGCAGAGGAGACAAACATTGCATGAAAAATCAATGCTGGACCCGTGAACGGATGTTAATGGAAACGCCGCGAATTAGCAGTAACTTGAAGTCAAGTTTGAAGTAAGTTTTTACCTTGCCGAGGAAGGAATTGTCAACGTGTTCAAGCAACCATGGATTTGAATTACGACGAAAGTTCCCAAGAAGTTGTGACGACCATAGCGATGATAAAATCCATGACAACCACAGCGAGGAGGCGTTCTAGTCTAGCAAAATCTCCTATGCTTCCTCGCATAAACAACTGTAAACGAGGAAGCCGTTCAAAGAACGTTCCTGATCCAAAAAGTAGCGCGGCGTCGCTCGTCGATTCATCAAAATCGTCGTCCGTTAATTCGTGGCCCACGAGAGGGGTAACTTTAGCGAGCATCGAGTTCAAGCGGCGTCTAGAAAAAAGAAGATCAAAGCCTCAAGTTTATGAAGCACAGCTTGATAAAACAAACCGCGCTAGGATTGCAGAGCACGCAGAAAAGCAAAGTCAGCGTATGACAGTGTTAAAATCGATTTTTCAGGCGACTGGCGAGAAAAAAGAAATGATCAGCCCACTCAGACCTTCAAACCCTTCGAAAAGCTTTCCGACTTCGAGGAAAATCGATTACAGAAAAAAATCCCAGTCAAAAGGAGAGGCTAAAACGACGAAAGTACCTCAAACTGAGTTACCACTGCTCTCTGTTATGAAAATAACTCCTGAAAGACGACCGACGTTTCACCAAGGAACTAAAGCGAGCCTGAATGCGAAATAAAGGAATAAGCGTGCCAGAATTACTTTTATACTTGAACTGTTGACACATAGATGTTTGATGCTTTACTCTTACTCAAGTAGAAGATTCTTAAGGGATAATTTATTAAGTAAACATTTTCTCTGTTAGCGCTCTAACTATATAATTGAATCTTGCATTGGGTATTGATCGATTGTGAAGCAGATCTACCTTTTTGTGACTCACTCCATTTGGCTATAAGTACTGCAATATCGCCAGAGGTGTTGAACAAGTGATATGGTTAAACGCAGGTTTTTTTTAAGTTCACTGTTATAATCGCAAAGTGAAAGGTGTCGCAATAACTGAAATTTGCGATACAATAATTTAAAACATCACCACCTAAAAATTCCAACCTCCAAAGATCCATAAATGGAGTCAAATATAAAATATACCGCACATTTTTAAGCGAAGAGTTTGGAAATGCCAAGTCGATATTCGTAGCACGAAAATAAAAGTAATTGAGATCTAAACTGTAAACAAGCCATTGTGTGATCCTTGTCTTGGAACTGTGGTCATGGAAGACGAAGCGGATTTTATTCTGAATCCAAAACTTATGGCTTATAATCAGATAAAAAATATACCAAAACAAATTTCTCTCGAAAATAATGTTTTAATAAAGAAAATACTTTGTCAATTTTCGCAGACGATAGAGTTCGTTGTTGTATTTACACTGAATAAAATAAACGATTAAATACAAACCATACAATCGTAGTGAATTCATTTCTACCCTATACTCCTAGTTTTAATGTTATTTCGTCGATTTTATATAGATTTGGATCGATCATTTCGTTTAGTAAAAAATTAATTTCATTTACATTTTTCGTATAAAACTGTCATGCATAATTAGGTTGGGATAGAAAACGTACTCTGATTAAAATAACGCGAAAATTTCTTTGACTTCAGTCCCGATGTGCATATGACTTCAAATTTACCTTCGTATGCTTATACTAAATATAAATTTACAATTATAGATAGTTTGACTTATGAACTCTACATTTTAAAGTTTGCAGAATCGAAACAGATAAATAAATTAATAGACAGATTGGAAGATAAAAATGATTCCTATAGGCAGAGAAAGTAATTAACTCTTAAAATGAAAAAAAAAAGCGTTCTAAGACAAGCAAATTGTGCCGATTTTGTCGGCACTCGTTCACGACTTATATTAAAAATCGGTCCGACACGCAAGGGTTAAAAACACTTAAATGACGCGGATCGAAAAATCGACTGGGCCTGAAAACTGCGTTTGCATGTCCTTTGCCTGAATCACCAAAAAAAAAAAACATTCGAGTCCGTTTTTGACCCCAGACAACTGTATTTTGCTTCACCTATAGACGGTTAAATTAGTAGAAAATAATAAACAAATTTAGTTTCCATCGATCACGTTGTACGCTTCTAAAAACACCTGTACCGGGATTAAATTAAAACAAAGGTCTACCAGCTGTCTAGCCTCCAGGCAAAATGAGTGTTGCCGGTCAACAGAGCGTGCTGTAAACTTGGAGAAACAAGTCGACGGTCTCCCAGTTGGTTTTTAGAATTTTATACGGTAAACAGTAAATATTTTTGCTTCCCTACAGCTGCTTTCTTTTCGTTAGAAGTAACTGACATCTGGCCAAAAAAAATCGATCGCATTTGAAGTCGAGTATTTGTTTGAGGTTGTTGAAAACATATTTTTAAGATCTAAGGTCTTAATCCAAGACATAAAAGGCTAAAGTAGGATTCGTCAACTACAAGAATAGAAAAATCAAAGTGAAATGAAATGACATGAAAAACTCTCTTTAAATGTCAAAGTGCTAACGAGCGATCTCAAAACTTCAAGAACGACAATCTGTTCCGGCTGGAAAAGTTTTTCGTTTTACACCATCGTGTTTCTCATAACAGTTAAAAAGTTTTACTTTGTAGACTCTCATAGTCCAAGAACCTCGCCATTCTTGACTTCCCAGGCCTTCTCGGTCAATGCATTTCGGTGACGTATACGAGAGGAACGACTGGACCACGCTCGGACCACGTGACCCGAAACAAATCGGCCGCGCGCAATAATGAGGCTGTCTCTGTTTACATTTACGATCGAGGTTTCAATAGTTTTGCATCTAACATGATAAAACTATCAATTAATGAAACAAAATGGAGTAGTTTGCTAGCCAGGACCCACGCTTTTATTCTCAATATTTGATTTCGGGCCCGAAACGTTACCAGGACTTTCGAGAAACGGCCTTCTTTGAAAGTCCCGATAACATTTTTGGGCCCGAAATCAAATATTCAAATCGAAATGAAAAGAATAAGAGCGCGGGTCTTGGCTAGCAAAATACTCCATTTTGTTTCATTAACTAGTAGTTTTATCATGTAAGAATGCAAAACTATTGAAACTTCTATCTTTCATGTAAACGACAACAGCTTTACGGCCCCGTTAATTATCGGGACTTTCGAGAAACGGGCCCCAGGGACCAGGCAAGTGTCTCCCATTTAATTCGTAGGATAAACTTTCTCAAAGTCCTTCGTTTCTCGTTTCCAGTTCCGGTAGCAGGCTCTGTCGCTCGCTTTGCGGCCGAAAACATAACGAATTTCTAGTTTGCGCTTCGCACTCGAGAAAAAGTTTGAGCTCGGCTCGAAGGACAAGTAGCGAGAGCATTTATGGAAACTTGGTGACAGTACACATATCGTTATTTCTCACACATAAATGAGTTTCTTTGCCCTAAAAATGATTCATGTTCAAACAAAACTGACAGCTCCAAAGTATTTGAGTACCATTCCCTGGACTGAAGATCATTGTATTTCACCTGTGGCATCGTAATTAGCACCTTATTAGCTAAAATACAAGACCTAGACAGCGAACTTGTTAACACTTATAAACCCACAACAGACACGGAAATTCACCCACTTTCTGATCGAGAACCTAATTCTACAAAAGCTTTGCCTTTTTAGGTTTTCTCCTTATTTCATTCTTCATTTAATTCGTACGTATAATTAAAGTAAAGAAAATATTTAGTTTATTTCGTATAAATTACACTGATAGTGGTAGTCTATTAATAAAATAAAATAAATAAGACGACGCTATAAAGTCGGTAAAAGAATTTTTTGGGGGGGAAAGAAAGTCAGTTACTTGAACATGTAAAATGATTCTTTTGAACAAAAAACTTTGAGCAAAGACGACAATAGCCACGATTTTGAATTAACTTTTCTTGTCTGACCGTAATCAACTCCACTTCTATTGGATGGAACTTTCAAAATGGAAAGTCAAAGTTCACAAAAAGGAAATCAGATTGACTTTTTCTTTTCAAAAATAAACTGAGCCACAACAGCTAGATGTCTTTGTCTCTTAACGCGTTCCACATGCAGCTGAAACCTTTTACTCTTACAACTGAAAAAAGGCAAAGTCCTAAAAAAATTACAAATTTTTCTTTCACGAAACCAAATACCGTATTTACACAGAAGAGCAAAGTAACCTTTCATCTTCTCGGTACGGCGCTTATTTGAGGGCAGCTCTTATTTGAAAATTCCTGTCTGCAAATGACACACTACTTTGTGTTCTTTGAAAACGATAACAGTAGCATGGGAAGAACATGTAAAATTTAATTTGCAAACCTGTGATTCTAACCTAGGATAAATGACTAGAATACGATTGGAATCCCTGAAACTATTCTTCTAGAGGTTGCAGGAGATGTGCACGTATTTAGAAGGCCTGACTTTGGGAAACGCTTTGAACGAATCGTCTATAAAATCCCCCGGGGGGCTTATTCATTTCAAACACGTTTGGGGTGGGGGAGGAGCTTATTTAATTTAGGGAAGATGGTGGAATTGGTTCTCCATAGAGAAGCAGAATGCAAAGTTGAAAAGCTCAAGTACATGAAGTAAGCGCTCACGCAGCCGAGGAAAGAAAAAAACAGATCCGAAATTCCATCACATGAATAAACCGTTCCAGATCAGTTTTACAGTCGTGATTGATTTTTGCAGTCTATCATTTATTAGTGAAGAATAATAAACGGGAGGGAAGAGGAGGCTTAAAAGAGAAGGGGGATTTAATTTCTTCCCTTGAAAAGGGGAGCTTACTGGAGGATTAACGGTAAGTGGCGCTGCTTTACTGGGAAGTAAATACAGTCAAAGTTTCTTTAACCCGTAACCCTTTAAGCCCTAAGAGTGATCAGCATCAAATTTCTCCCTGTAATATCAATGCTTTGTAAAACAGAGTGGTCATGAGAATTATGAATATGATCACACAAGGTGAATCTAAATGATACTTCAATAAATTCTCCCCACTACTTCTACTGAAAACGTGTAGGGATAACAAATAGGAATTTGAATTTTGATGTGAGGGTTTAAAGGGCTGAAGTCCCAAAATTGACCAAGATCAATTTTTCGTAACATGACCTTAAACATAATCAATTAAGAGAAAAGGTTAAGAGAATTCATGAAATGATCACATAAAGAAAAATGCTTTGATCTTTTATCAAATTCTCCAAACTATTTCTTTAAGGAAATGTATGGGGATCAGTCTGGAGAATTTGTATGTGGACAAAGATAAGTGAAAAAGGGTCTGCAATTGGAGAGGGCTGCGTACAGGAATGACTTTTGACAGCAGAGAGAATTCAAAATGGGTTTCAGTGAAGGCGGCTGTAACTAGAGCTGTCCACATTATGACAGAGTCCCTTAAGAGAGCTTTGACTGTATGATAATTGACTCAGGCAAGAGTGAAACTTAATTTTTGTTGATGTTCATTCAACTACTGTCTGGATTATGACTGAGTTTTCTGCACTAGCCATGCCTGTGAAGCCAATAATTAGCTCAGTTGGTACAGCAGTGGCCTGCAGAGTGGGAGGCTTGTGGCTTGTAGGCTCTAGGTGGGGGGGAGAGTGGGTAAAACCTCTGCCCCAAAGGGGTGTATTTTTCAGGTTTCAGGTATATGAAAGGGTAGGAATTTCACCTGCTGAAGTTTATGAAAAGATAGGGAAATCTGTTATTTTGGTCAATAGAAAGCCTAACAGATGCATTTTATGGTTCTGAAAAAGCCAAGAAAACATTATGGTTTTGTGATTTATTCCTATTTTAAAGACAGTCTATTTACTGCAGTTAAAAGGGATGCAAAGTTCTAAACTAGGTATGTGAAAGGGGCACCATTTGCCAATAGAAGGTATACAAAAGGGGTATCTTTTCTGTCAAACATGGTAAATAAAAGGGAAAGCTGTTGGACCTCGGGGTGGAGCCTCCCCTTTTAAAACTTTGGTGAGTTTCCCCTCCCTTTTGGGGGTTGTAGGTTCAGTTAAACCAATACTCTGAGGAAGAAGGTACTGCATTTGCCCTTCAAACGGCCCGACCTTCGCGAGGCTTGGATGACCAGACCAGATGCACGGCCATCCCATCTCCAAGTAGGAGAAGTAAAAACAGTATCCTCAATCAATACTTGCATGTTAATACATTGGAACTCAAATAATAAAAAGTACGTTTTTTAAAAATTACTTTGACTTCACAGTTAATGTGTGCTAACAGAAGAACTTTATATTCCTTTTTTTAGACCCCTCTGATAAGAAAAGAGTGAACAAGGAATAAATGACAACTTAAAGACCACATAGGTATATAGCTTGGCCAAACCTAATAAAGTGTAAACCCAAAATGCCAATACGCTGACCTTGGTGGTTCAGTATGAAAGGGGGTTGCTAACTCCCACGTTCACTGTTAATGTATAAAGTAAACTCTATGACACATACTGTTAGACTCTTATCCACAGAAGTGCATCACTACAGATCTCAACTAAAAGTGCATTCACTTTTTACCAGAACAACTAATTGGTATTTTGGCTGGTTGGTCGGCCATGGGAGGTGGTTGCAAGTTCAAGGTTCAACTGTTTTTAAAAGACTAACAACAGCTATAATAACACATATCATTAAATTTTTAAACAAGTCAGTTCTTAAAAGGTCTCCAAAAAGTTCTAAAGTAGTTACCTTAGAAGAGTTTAGCTCTCTTCGCAGCGATCTCTCTTTCTGTGCCAAACTCATAGTACTGGGGAGCCAGCTTGTAGAGCCAAGAAGGATCTATCTTTGTCACATCACGCATGTACTCCTTAGAAGTCTGAAGTACTTCATGGTAAACAACCCACTGAGGTGGTGCTTCAGTATATAGGACTGATGTTGGGTGGATAAACAAAGGGTGGTCATCTCTCACGGTGCGATATGATCCCGAGGGGTGCAACCTGGCAGCATTAGCAAAGAAACCACTCACTATACACTGACAAATTGAATCAACGTCTCCATCACAAGAGATCATTGGAACTTTGAATTGCAAAAGGAGCTTCTTGAACTGCTCTCGGATTTTAACAGCATGACAAAGTCCCTTAAAATTCAGGAAATGCTCGTGGCACCATTTTGAACTCTTTTTGTATTTCAGGAAGGCCTCATAGATGTTCAGCAGGGTGATGTGGTCTCCTTCATACACAGAGAACTTCCTCTTAGCATTGTCAGCTGCAGCTTTCTGTTTGCTGGGGCTGACAAAGATGTTCTGTATTTGCAGCATGGCAGCAATTGTTACGATCTCTTCAGAACAACCAAACTCGCCTGAGGATAGAAGCATTTTTGCAATCATTGGATCTGTGGGAAATTCTGCCATGTTTGTGCCCAAGGGATCAACCAGTTTGCCATGTTCATCCAATGCTCCTAAGGCATACAAGAGCTCAAGGCCACGAATCATGTTCTGAGCAGGTGGACGGGCTGGGAAGTTGAAGCGGAGAACATTATCAATACCCAAGCACTTCAACTGCAGTAAAACTGATGCCATATTACACCTTTGCATTTCTGGCACAGTTGCTGGCTTTAGGGCAAGGAAGCCTTCTTCTGTATACAACCTGTAAACTTTTCCTGACCTCACACGACCTGCTCTGCCGGCACGCTGCTTTGCAGAGGCCTGTGACACAGGCACTACTACCAAGCTCTCCACTCCAACTTTGGAAGAATATGCACGGAGTTTGACAAACCCACAGTCAATGACATAAACAATACCACTGATAGTGATAGAGGCTTCAGCAATGTTTGTGGCAACAACAACTTTTCTGGTATTATGAGGTGTCGGTTTGAAAATCAGCATCTGCTCTGCATGTGGAAGACCACTGTACATAGGAAGAACTTTCAGGTACTGAGATCCTTTGGGTAAAGCTCTTGCCCTTTCAATCAACTGTGAAACAACAGTTTCAACTTCATCTTGACCAGTGACAAAGGCCAGAATGTCGCCATGAGGTTCCTCTTTGTGTATGCCCATCACAGTGTCTATTGTTGTTTTCAAGTAATCTGGGACAGGACTCAGTGTATAATGAATGTCAACAGGATATGAACGTCCCTTCACTGACAGTATTGCAGCAGTATCCTTGGTTCTGTCATTTGTAATATTTGAATTGAAAAATTCCTTAAACATCTCGGCATCCAGTGTAGCTGAAGAGACAATGATACGAAGATCCTTTCGCTTCTTCTTTATCTTTTTCAAAAGCCCTATCATGATGTCGGTGTGAAGTGTCCTCTCATGTGCTTCATCTAGCATGATCACGCTGTATTGTGACAATAAAGGATCACTCATGGTCTCCCTTAAAAGCACACCATCAGTCACAAACTTCACACGCGTACTTTCCGGATTACAGCAATCATCAAACCGAATAGAGTAGCCTATTTCCTCTCCTATGAAAGAGCCTCTCTCTTCAGCAACCCTCATTGCCACAGACACAACGGCTACTCTCCGAGGCTGCGTGACGCAAACTTTCCATTTTTCAGACGTCCATCCACTCTCGTGCAGATACTGAGGAATCTGTGTAGATTTTCCACAGCCCGTTTCGCCTACGATGATGACAGTTTCAAACTTTTCCAAGAGAAACAAGATGTTCGTTCGGTGCATAAAGATTGGAAGCCTTTGTCGCTGAAGGTTGATCGACAAGGAGCTGTTGGGATTATAGACAACTGAATCAGAAGCATCGTTACTATTAACCGGCCTTTCGATCGCAATATCACTGCCAGGCTTTTCTGTATCTGGCTTCCAAAAGCGGGGCTTCCAGCTAGCGGACGCCATTTTGCCTCAACTGTTAGTTTTCGTCCGCGGGTCAAAAGAAACGCAAGCTCAAATCGCTAGTGAATTTGCTTTTTGCGCATCTTCTGTATGGAATACCGCTTTCAGGTTTCATTTAGGGCTCTTGATTATGATCCCGCGAACGCGCGTGAAACGAGATTGTACAGTTGGAGGAAAGTTTTTGTCGAGGCGACATGAATTTATTCATCTATAACCGTTGCTGAAGTTCCTGAAACTACAACGATGGCTCCACCTCGTAAAAGAGTAACGGGCGATAAAAATAAAAGTAAGTTAGATGAATTTTGGGCTGTTTTTACATGATCGTGGAATGATGCTAGTACGTACTGCAAGGTGAAGTGATGCATCTGAAGATTTTGCCAAATTTAACATGTTTAAAGTGCTTCAGATAGCTTTTTTTATCAGAATCAATCGTTAAGCTTTCTTAAAAGGCACATGCTTCTCAAAGTTCTTGCTACATGAGATATGGAGCAGAACACCGTGGAAATGAACCTGATTACTTATCAAGAGCAGGGCATGTAGTACAGCTTTTAAAATGTTTTACTTATTTTTAATACACACTGTTACAAATTTTAAGGGAGCAGCTAATGTTCTACGGCCCGATAACGTTTCAGTTACTTAAGCCTTTGGCAAGCTACTTAGTGGCAAATTATGCATTTGTTCACCATACGAGTATAGATTCAGAAAAAGCAACATAGCTGAGCTAAAATTAATCTGCATTCATTTGTTGAGCAGTAGATGTTGTGAGACTTAGAAACAGGTGAATAATATTAAAATATTCAAACATTATCAATTATTTATAATTTTGCAGCTGAAAAAACATTCATCCATTTTGGGGTAAACAGAACTTTATTAAAATTTTTATCCCAGAAGTTTAACATATATTAATATAGTTTTTATTAGGACTGAGTCTGGCCCAAATTTGCCTTGAATTAACTGTTACAGTTTATCCAAAATGTGATAATCTATTTAATACTGAAAACAATGACACAATTTCCTGTACTTAGATGTTATGGGTGCTTCTCATTAAATAATAATGCAAAATATCTGGATTTTTTTTCGTGGAAAACAGAAGAGGAATGCTTCATGAGTTGGTGTGGAAGTAGTAGCCCTCTTTGACTATTTATGTTGATCATTATTGGGACATAAAATTTTTATGTCCCAATAATGATCAACATAAATTTTCTCCTTGTAATATCTGTACATAACCAAGAGAAGAGGTTATGAGAATTACAAAAATGATCACCAATGAGAAAATTCCTTGATCTTTTATCAAATTCTCTCCACTAATTTCTTAAGGAAATGTACTGAGATCAGTCTGGAGAATTTGTTTGTGGATATTGGGACTTTAAGGGTTAAGATACCACAGTTCACTTGTCACTGAGATAATTCAGACTTGTCAATTTATTTTATCACAACATTTGAAATGGATTGACTGAAAATCAAATGTAAACAAGAGATTTTAATACCTACGGAAAATTACTGACAACCATAGTAAAAAAACAAAAAGATAACTGTAAAGCAAAATTTAGTCTACTTTACAGATTTTCCCCTTACATATTACTAAATTACATTTTAAAAGAAAAATCAGGAATATGTAAAGTTAAAGTGAGGCATGAAAATGGAGCAAACTAACCTTTTTTATCGTTGATTTATCTTTTAAAATGTATGTCGAAATCGATCGTTAACATTTAAATTATATTAGATAATATAAATCTTTTGCTGTTGAACACCTGTATTCACCACCAAAACCCTTGACATCTCAGATGCATCATTGAAAACAGCTAATCTTAACATCCTGCCCTCTTCAAATAGGTAGACACCAATATCTCGGGTAATTTTTCTTTTTCTTTTGTTTCAACTTCATTAGCATACATTACCATACCCAAAGACAAAAGGAAAACAAAAATTGCCTAAGATAATGTTAACTACAACATATACACAACAGTAGTAAAACACTTAAGATGAGGAAAAAATTATTCTTATCATTATATTTATTTATTTCCAGTTCCTTGATAATGGCATCATGAAGTCCCCAAAATGTTGGAACATTATCTTGTTAGTTTTTACATGTTTATGGTTTTCTTAATCATTATTAATATTAATGGTCGTTGTGGTTATTATTATTATTATTATTATTATTATTATTAATTTATTATTACTATTATTATTATAAAGATTATTGTATCTCACTAAATAATGTTGTCTTTGTCATTTTACAGATACTGATAGTGGTTATGGTAGCGCAAGAACCAAGCAAAAGGAGTCTGAACCAAGGAGATTTCCTTATATCAAGTGGCTAGTCATTCTCTCTGTTATTCTTCTGGCATCTAGTGTTACTTTTTACATTGTTAGAGCATTACATCAGCAGGATTTAAACTTAGAACAGAAAACAAAAACACAAACTGTTGAAACAGAGGCAGTTAAGCCCACAGAAAGGACAAAAAAGAAAGCTAAAAAAGAAAAATTGCATGATCCACTTGCAGCTATAACTAACAGCTTTGATAAATCCATTGCAAAGGAGCTGGACAAAGCACAAAGCATTTTAGATAAAGGCCAAATAGGAGATGCCCTGAGAAAGTTCGAAGGCCTTGTAAATAAATACCCAAAGAGTCCAAGGGCATTGTATGGAAAGGCACAGTCCCTTGATAAACTGGCAGACTTGAAGCAAAGTAATGAAGTGTTACAGCAAAGTATAGAAGCTTATGGTAACGTAGTCAAGTTGCCTGACTGTCCTCTCGAGTTGAAGCGAAGAGTGATGAGGCGACAGGCCGACCGGCTCAGTTTCCTTGGTCGGATTGGACAAGCCGCTAATGTGCTGAAGAAACTATTAAATTTGTTCCCTGGAGACATAAAGCTTATGAATGAACTAGGAGTGCAGTATCTCCTGTCGGGAAGGAACAGGGATGCAGAAAGTATTTATAATCAGGTAAAGTTAAAGCCACCCATACAGCAACATAGAGGCAGCTTGGCCGTGTGGTTGGAGCACTTCACTTACAGTTCCAAGGCTCCAAGTTCAAGCCCCACCCTGACTGCTAGCTGGATTTGTTCTTGGTAGTGATAGCCTCAAGTTCAAGTCCTCGCGGTCAGACTTCTAATAAGCCAAAGTTCTGTTAAGCCCCCTACCAGCTGGGATTTCTTAACCTTGATTTGTTCCATTTGAATTGTTTGATTCAGTATGTATAAAAAGCCCTATAAGGGGAGAGAATACACTGATTAATTAATTTAATAATTTTTATTTTAATTTTACAATGGCAGTATTCACGCACTTTTTTCTTGACTGTCTAAACAGAGGTCCACTTATTTCCTCACTCTACTACCTTGCTAAAATAGGACTTTATTGTGCCTAAAAACACCTGTTGATGTGATGTCAGGGGTCCTGATCTTGAGCAATGATATGATTATTATTTTGTTCAATTAAAAAAAATACAATAAACATTCAATTTTCTGTAACATTTCTAATGTAAGTAACATATAGTCTATGTTCACGTACATTTGCAAAATGATCCAGTCACAGTATTCCTCTATTAAGTACTACTAATTAGAGTAGAAGTCCTTAATTGTTAAGCTTAGATCTACATGTGTTTTCTCCTCTCAGGTTATAAACCTGGATCCAACAAATGGTTTTGCAAAGTCACATTTGGGTTTTATTCTTAAAACAGACCACTTGCGTTATGTTGAGGCAATTCCTCTGTTACGTGAAGGAATCTCAAGCGGCCATGCTGGGGCTGATGATGGGAGGTTTTATTTTCATCTAGGAGATGCACTGACTCGGGTTGGAAAACCAGATGAGGTATTTCTCCAATAATTTTATTTATTCTTTTATTTTTCTTCTTTAATCTTATGGTGTCAAACTGCTGTTTGTTAAGATGCCCTAAATTTTATGTTACAGGCTTACAAGGTGTACGATGAGGCTGCTGGTAAAGGCATCTTTCTGTCTGCTCTACAACGCTCCCTCTACAATGCTGATACTCCCCTGAAAGCTCAACCTTTCTGGACGGCAAAAGAAACTGGATATTTAACGGCCATACAGTAAGTCAGTCTTATCAAGACACTGTGTATGAAACTGTACATATCTCTCCCACCCCCATTAGCAATATTTCTGAGAGTTCAACTTAATGTTTGTACATATTATAAATCATAGTTAAATCAGTTGCCAATAGCTAGATGGGAGTGGGGAAAGTTGATGTTGAAACAAAGGGAGCCGCATGGGGACCCAGAAGGTAACAATGACAACCTGTGAGCAGCAACCACCAGGCAATATGACACAGAGAACCTTAGTGAAGACAAGCGTATCACAGATACGTACCAAGAAAAACATTCAAGGGGAGGGGTGGCTGGTGAAAAAAAAGGGCTAAAGCTACCGCAGGTGACGGCAACATGATCAGCGAAGTGACTGACCTCAGCAAATTGAGCACTGTAAAATTAATAGAACCCTTCAAATGCCTAAAGACCACCCTATGCACGATTTTTTATGGAAAACGGTAGCCGCATTGTGTTGTTTAACCTAGCCTACATTACATTTAGCTACATGCAATTAATTGTTAGAATTATTATTTTTAACACCTGATGTCACTTCTGTCAGTCTGTCTGGTAACAGTAAATTTATGATGATCTATTTGGAAAAGCTGTGTTGTATCCAATAGGATGCAAGTTGCGAGAAGTCACATCTTACTCTAGCTGATGAAAAACCTTTTGAAGAAGCTTTATAAAATTATTCTTAACGACTATAACTGACTTAATTTATTGTGCTTTTAGCCTTATAAAACACCCAACATTTCATGATGCCACCTCTGGTTTCCCCTCAAAATGATGTCTGAGGAACGTCAGTGGAGAAATTCCATACCGTGGATGTGTCGACACTACCTTGATCCGGGCACTAGTGACGCATCACCAGTTGAAAATTTGCTTCATCCAATCAGGGAAGTGACATCTCATCAATGTGGAATTTCTGTGCTCATTCCTCAGACATCATTTTTGCAGGGAATCTGCTGGTGACATCACAAAATGTTGGCTTTTTTCTCAGGCTATTGTGCCAAATGGTAGGGGTACGAAGTTGCTTAAATTGCTTAAATTCATTTTGAGAAACAATGGCTGTGGCGCACTTGGCAAAACAACTGGGTTTTTTCACCCGGTGAAGAAATTCTTCAGAATGCAACCTGGTTAAAAGAGTTAATTATCAGTGGCCAGTCTCGATTTAGACTTTTACAAAGTCGTTCAATGTCATGAAGTTTTGTCTTTTCCCTCACTTGGGTCAACCATAAGGCTCGCCTTAGACAGTTAGAGTGACTGACAAAATTTGACCCCGTATTACTGATAAAAAGAGGTCAACTTCTTAAAAGTCTTAACTCAGTTGTGTTAAGAAAGAAAAGCTGAACTTGGAATGAAAGAAAGAATTATCAAAACCAGGAGCCTATTACTCCTGTCGAAATTGTTGTGCTTGCTGCAATGGTAAAGCCAAAATTTTGACCATTCTCACACCTAGGCAGAGACTGATTGACTGATTGACTGATTGATAATATTATTTTATCCTGCACTAAACTACCTCACCAGGTGGTTTAAAAAAACCTAACCTGGTTAAAAAAGTCTATTGTTCTTGCTTGATTTGCATAGCCCGGTTAGAACTCAGTTAAGACCTGACCGCATTCGCAGTTTTTAAAATGAATTAACTTTAATTAGTTACAGTGAAACCTGTATTAAGCGGACACCCTCGGGGAATGCTGTAGTGTTCACTTAATACAGGGTGTCCGCCTAATACAGGTTTCGATAGACAATGTCATATGAGGTGTCAAATGCCATTCAAATGGACAGTGGAAACATTTAGAATATTTCCAACGACTATAACGATATACGTTTGCATTAATTTCTTTATTAAAGTGGACTGATTGATCCTAGTACCATAAACATGGATTGCAACTCAAATTTGAAGAAATCAGATGAGTGTAACAAGCTCTATAGAAACAAAACGAAATAGAAAACAATACTGTACTGTGAAACTAATCAAATAAGTTTTTCAAGTCATGTTTTTTAATTTAAAAATTGAAAAACTTGTGGGTGGCAATCTTTCGCATTTCCAGTGTCTTGCATGTTTGGTGGTGGAATTTAATCACAAGTGCCCATTCAATACAGGTTGTCAACAATAGAAATAACCATTTCAAGTACTTTTTAGGTGTCCGCATCCACTTAATAGAGGCTTCCACTTAGTAAAGGTTTCATTTAAAGTAAATAAGGAAGATAAATTTGGGGACTTCAGCTACTGTCCACATAATAGAGGGTGTCCGCTTAATATGGTGTCCACTTAATACAGGATTCACTGTAATGGGAAATAACTTGGTTAAGTCCCCTAATGTGGCCGCAGCCAATATTAAGTTCCTGATCGCAACTAGTGCTTTGTGGATTGAGAATTTGAGTCAATATAAGATTCTGTAAATGGTGCCCACCTACCCCTTCCCGAAATCCAACATATTGCCCTTACCATGAAGTAGATATAAGTCTGAATATATTAATGTTGAGTAATGGTGGGAGATTTTAATAATGGTGATTAACATTGGTGTTATGATTTTGAGAAATTATCACAATAAAATTAATTTTAAATTTTCTAAAATTTGTTATAACCATGGTGAAGTTCCAAGTAACTTTTAATATTCACACCTAACTGAAGTTGCAATATTATTGATAGAATACTTAACATAGTTGCATTAATTACTTTTTTAATAATTTGTTAACAAAATTAAGAAATAAATATGATTATAACAATGAAATATAACAGTTAGAATATTATTATTAATTTCATGCTGTGAACAAATTCAATATCACTGTTACAGTGCATGTTTATTATTATAATATTTTAACTATGGTAATTTGATATCATTCCTTAACTATAATATTGTAAGTTACTGTATGGAATGTTTATTTATTTATTTATTTTTTTAATAATTTATTTATTAAACATCATTTAACATAACATTACGAAAACTTTACAATAACAGGGCGGCAAATAAAAAGGAGGCGAAACAGTAAAAAAATAAACAAACAAACAAACAAACAAGCCAAGGAATGTTTATTATATGATTATGACTTTATTATGATGATAGTTACTATGAGAGTGTGATTCTGATGATGATGATGATGACAATGATGACGACAATGAAATTAATGATATATAATCAATTTTGGTACAACAATTACAAACTGTAACATAATTTTCATAAAAATGATACCAGGAAACTTGAAGCCAACTGGAAAGTAATCAGAGATGAAGGATTGTCCGTACTTGATAAGAAAACTGGAGGGTTTATACCTGAGGAGGAAAATCTGCGCCAGCAGGGAGATTGGAAACAATTTACTATGTACCAGCGTGGCAGGAAGAATGCAGCAGCTTGTCAAAAGACCCCACAAACTTGTGCTATCATTGATACTATACATGATGCTACCAGCTGTAAGAGAGGACAGGTACTCTGTCACATTGTTTAACCCCAAATAGAGTGAATTGCATTACCCTGTTTCCTATACTTTGATAAAAATCGGATCAATTTACGTTTTCGGGAAACTGCCCTCCTTCTCCTCCCCTAAGCTAACATTAACACTTACTTCTTACTTAGGGCAAAATGATAGCGTAGGGGAGGCATACGTGGGAATTTTCCCAGAAACCTCAAATTGATCCTAAAAATCACTACATTTTAATGAGAGGGCACATACCAAACTGAAACTACCTAGTAAGCTTGTTTGGATTTGAAAAGCACCTGTCTGCCAAGCAGGAGGCTGCCGGTTCTAAACCTAGCCAGAGCAACACTCAAGGTCTTTATTTAAATAACTGAGCAGAAAATGCTGCCTTTGTGAAGACATCTGCAAACAGTTAGACTTTCTAGTCCTCTTGAATAAGGACAATAAACTGTAGGCCCTGTCTCACAACCCTTGCATCTACAAATTCTGTGGGATGCTGAAGAACCCATGCTCTGTCCATAAAAGTAGGGGACATAGTCGCTGGTGTGGTGGTCCATGTCTCATGGGGGAGAGACTGTTACAGTCCCACAGTACATAGTTGGTGTCAAGTGTTGTTGAGCACTGCTTCAAATTCCTGATTTAAAGAATGTTGGAAATCATGTCAGTTGCTAATTTTAGAAAGGAGAAACACAGTGTTCTTTATGTCTGCAGCCTACTCCCTCATTTTTTCAATCATTCTTTCCTATAGATCAAGTATTCCGTGATGCTTCCAGGAACTCATGTTTGGCCACATACTGGTCCCACAAACTGCCGCTTACGCCTTCATCTTGGACTTGTGATCCCCAAACATGTAGCCATCAGGGTCGGCAGAGAAACAAAGTAAGACTTAGAAACCCTAACTATACCTACAAACATGTCAGTCACCAGGGGAATCTCAAAAATGTTTAAAAATGTAATATCTGGGTACCGTAAATCCTCTATTAAACCGCCCAGGGGGGCTAAAAAGAGACTGGGGGTGGGGGGGGGGGCTTATTCAGTTTAGCAAAGAAGATGGTATCAGTTCTCCATAAAGAACTAGAAGGCAAAGTGGAAAAGCTCAAGTACAAGACGTTGGAGGTTTGAAAACAAATCAGAACCTCCAGCTGGTGAATAAAGCATCCTAGATCAGTCCAAGCAACGTTCTACAGTCGCAATAGACTCCTGCGGGAGTCTCCTGACAGTCGTGATTGATTAATACAGTCTATCATTTATCAGCGAATAAGGGGGAGGGGAGGGAAGGGGGCTTAATAGGGGATTTATCATACATATGTAGTTAATAAGTAAAGACGAAATGTTGAGAATGTCAAAGGCTTATGAGACAAAGAAGATCTCCTGGAGGGGGGTACACCCCAAGGGGGTACTGCCACATATGGGCTATATAGGTATGTGCCGCTGTGAAGGGTATGGTTTTCAAGCAGGTTACTCTAGGATAGGGTATATAAATCAGAGCGTTTGGGTCTAGAATAGGGTATCATTTTTCAGGAAACTGATCAGTTTGTTGAAGATTTTATCTGGACTAGGGAAACAGCTACTCTAGTATAGGGGGGATTTGGGGAGTTTACTCTAGTATAGGGTAGCAAAATTCAGCTGAACTAGCTCTGGTATAGGTTAAGGGTTCCAGGATCCCAGCGGCACATCCCCACCCAGAAATTCCTAAAGTACCCCCCCCACCTCCGGAGGGTACACTAAGAAATTGGGTTTGTTGGGTTTTCCACTACTGTGACCTGGGAACCCTTGGTCTGTACCAACACATGTTCAAGTGTACTTTTTTACCCTGTTCTCTATAGTTAGCTCCAAAATATTCTTGAAATAATCAAATAATACTTCAACAACAACAACAACAACATCTTTATTTCTTACATTAAATATACAAATATCACACCACCTGCAAATAGCAAGGCTAATCGAGGCAGGTGGTGTGTAGACGGCTTAAGATTTATTACGAATAGTTGAATTGAAAAAGTACCAGAGCTACAAAAGTTGCGTCCGCACTGTACGCACACATGCGCACACTTCAAATAACAACATCATGTAAATGGCCTTACTAAAAACTGCTCTAAAAATTAACAGATTAATAATTTTTTTACACCCATTTCATCAACAGAACATGGGAAGAAGGCAAGGCAATAATCATTGACGACTCATTTGATCATGAAGTGTGGCACAATGGATCAAGCTTTAGACTTATTTTAATTGTGGACTTTTGGCATCCAGACTTGACAGCAAGACAGAGGGCTTCATTGTCACCAATTTAACTATAATTTTTATTTATTTATAAGAAAATTCAGCCATGCTGTAGAAGTCATTTTATTTTCGACTATAACACTGACCCAGTCATTAACTTGGTAAGAACATCTCACATGAATGAAGAAGTGCACCAGATGGCAAAATCCTGTTACTGCATCAAGTCTCAGTTTAAAAACATGCCAGACATACAACTGTATCTTCTCTTGATATATGTAGAATCTTTAGTTTACAAAACAGTTGAAACTGGTTTATGTAGTTGCATGGAGTTATGTTTAAGATGTCACATGGTAACAATTTTATTAATGCAGGGGCGGATCCAGGATTTTTTTTAGGAGGGGGTGCACTCGTCTCTTGCTCTACTTCAACACCAATAATCCACAGTTTTTTTTTCTGCAGAATACCAGTTGTATTAGAAAACCACAGGTCACCTCAGGGGGGTGTGCACCCCCTGCACCCTCCCCCTAGATCCGCCCCTGTAATGTGTGTTTGGCATTTTATCTACTTGGCTGTCGCTACAGTACATTTTAATCACATTTTTTGAAGTGAACTGTAGGTGCTCAATCATGCCTTTTAACAAACCTAGATTTATCTTGAAATTTTTATTATTTGTTGATAGTATTAAATTTACAAGCATTTTAGTAAAATTTGTAGTGTATTCACTGAGATTGAATGAGATTGAGATGAAGTTTTATAGCGGTTAAAGGAACCTTTGACGCTGAATCAGAAATTTGTTAGGGGGGACATTAATTTTTAAGTGAATTCTTCAGGGGTTCACATAGAGTTTTTCCTACTTTTTTGAGAAAAGTACTGCATATTTCTATTAAGAAAGTCTTAAGGGTGAATGCGACATTATTACATTTTTCAGGGGTAAGAAAAATGGCTTATTCTTCAACTAGGGGAGTTCAGCTATTGAGATTAATTCAACAGTCCTTTATTTTGCATTTTTATCTGCTTATTTAAATGTCTTAGGCTTTGTCAACTTGAATCTTGTGCTTGGCGTAAATGGGATTCCAATCCTCCACTGCAATATTGGAAAGATCAGGTAGCCTCTGCTTGCAGGGTCATGACAATCTCGGACAAAAAGAAAACATTTCTTTAAGCACAAACCTTGGGTGCCACGTGTAATGCTATGCATAGTCTGAATGCCCTGTAACATTGTTGTTTTTTTGGGGGGGAGGGGCAGTCACCATTTTGATCTTACGGTTGAGTTCAGTTTATAATATGGTGACAGAAGTGGGGCAGTTCCTGTACTTATTGGTTTATGACTGACTGCTGTGCTTCCTGCAAGTGTTTACTTAGGGTACAATCTTAGCCTGTGTGCAAGCTCTCCATTTGGGGAATACTGTGGAAAGTCATGTGACCATCACATGAAAGGAAATGCATGAGTCAGTGAGGGGTGGCCCTCACCAGTAATATGGACAGCTTGCTCTCGGGCTAGCACACTCGTGCCTTGAATACTGCACTAAACAAACATTTTAGTGGAAATATCGGTACTTTAATTTTCATCTCCTGTTTGTACCATAAATATGCAAAGCAGTAAGGAAAAACCAGAGCATTCACTGCAACTGTTATTTGCCATTTACAAACCAAAGTGTTTGCAGTCCATAGGTAAAGAATCTTTTTGTAAACTTTGTACAAAAAGCTACTTCTCAAACAACTAGAAATAAAAAATGGTGAATTCACCACATCACAGATTGCACTTTGAAAAGGCAAGTAGATGAAAAGAAAACATAAAGGCATTATTTCTTTGCCAAAGCAGGCTAGGGTATTCTTTTGTTGGCAGCAAGTTGGGCAAAAACATCTACAAATTTAAAAATGTGTGTAAAACCGTGAAAAAACATCACGCAAGTGCCAAGTCCACCACACAACAGCCCTCGAAAGACTTCAAAGAAATCAAACAATAGCTCTTTTATTTTGCTTCCAAACTCTTTACAACACAGCTGCACCACTTCCTGCTCGACAAGTGTTCATGTCCTGCATAAAACGCCAAGTATCTGTGTCAGGATCGTAAACTTCCACACTGGAGAGTCTATGTGCTCCATCAAATCCCCCTAGCACAAATATCTTGTTGTCATAAACTGCCACTGAAGGCCATGCTCGGGGTGTGTTCAAGGGTGCTATAGGTTGCCACTGATGGGTCTGGGGGTTGTATCTTTCGGCAAGATCAAAATAATGATCTGTACTTCTGTTGCGGCCACCTAGCGCATAGATGTATCCGTTAATGGTTGCCAGTGTCATGCCTGACCGTGCTTTTTCAAGTTCAGTGACAAAAGTCCAGGTGTCGGAATCAGGATCATAGCATTCAACACTTGCTCTGTCGCTATGCACTCCACGGTCATAGCCCCCTGCAATGAATATCTTCCCTGCAATAGAAAAGCAAACAACTTGCTCTTTCAATAATACAAAGCATTTAAAAAGTGTCTGAGATAACATAGGCAGATTTTTGTGGTCCACGGGCACCGATTTTTGTGTGAAATTTTGTATTATTTTTAAAGAATAATAACTATATAGTTGGCAAGTGTTCCTTTTTCTACACCAGCGTGACAACAATGTTGACATGTCTGGTCTAATAGTTAACACATCAGACATTGGATCTTTAGATCTGGGTTTAAGTCTTGTCATTGCATAGTTTCTTTGGGTAGTACAGTCTCCATCTACCCACTTGTAAATGTACAGTGTTGCTGTTTCAATGAAGGTTGCTTTTAGGCATTGGGAATTGTGCACTGAGAAGCTATTGTTTAGTGGTCACTCAAGCAAATCATTGCAGTGACCTTGGTATACCCATTGCCCAAATTTCCAATGACCAATTGCCAAAGCAACCCTTTACAGGAGGTAACCATGGAATAGCATCCAATACTCCTAAGGCCCAGTTCAGACGTCGTTCTTCTGTTGTGCCGAACTAAATTCAGGAATTAAGTTCGACAAAAGCACGGCAGAAGCACGTCGTCTGAATCAAACTTTTGAATTAAGTTCGGCAAGCAATTAAGTTCGACAAGCGCTGCCGTGCTACACGGCCCTTGCACGGCAGCGATTCAAACGTCGTGCTTCTGCCGCGCTAAACAAAATTCATAAATTATATTAATGTATTTTGGCGAGACTGCGTTCCCATGGGGAGTTGGGAGAAGAATTGTTACGAGGCATCAGTAAATCGTGAATTTGGTTCGACTCTGGCACGACGTCTGAATCAAAGTTGTTTTCCTGCCGTGCTACAGTCGAACCAAATTAGAATTAAGTTCGGCACAGCAGAAGCACCACGTCTGACCTGGGCCTAAGTGCGTTATTCTACAGAAACTACAATAAGCCCTGGCCATCCGGACCCATTGTTTGAAGCATGATTTTGCAATTTTGTTGCCTACGTTTGATAATAGTCTAATACTTTCCAAAATAACTCACGGTTGCAAGGTTACTTCAGGGAACACTGCACTAAATTTTTCAAACTTTTTACAATGAAATCTTGCATTGCAACAAAACCTGTGAGGTAATTCTTGATCATTTGAAAAGCTATATCAAAAAGAGTGTTTCATCCAGTGCACTTCTTGTTGTCCACATATCAGATAAAACATGGTGTTCTGTTCTGTTGGCTTCTTTCTCCTAGATCTGGAGTCCCAAAAATTATCACAGAACATTCTTACAAAGCAAAGGACCCCTCCCATTATGAACATACCCTCAAAAATTTAGAAATTCAACATCTGAATAATGATCATTTTCCTCTTAGACATTTCCCTTTAAAGGGGCTCAAAAGCTGATTCAAAGTATGATATGTACTATATTCAAAATAGCCTGCAAGCAAGCTCTCCAGGGAGCTCTGGCGGCAGAGAGAACTTGCAACTATGTCTCTGGAATTGAATATCTGCATCGAAAAAGTTGATGCAAAATGCTGATTGGCGGAGATGACATTAGTAATGATGTCACTTTCCTAGGCATGTGTTTTTCAATGTTTGTTTACGTTCACACTTGTTCCACTTTGCGCTGATTGGTGGAAATCTGACAGCTCAGTTGAAAGGGAGCCACAGGGGAATTGGAGGTGGAATTCAAATTCCAGAGACGTAGTAGCAAGCTCTCCTTCCTTTTCCCATCCCACTGCACCTCAGAGAGCTTGCTGACAGGCTATATTCAAAAACAAATTAACTATATTTTGTAGTCATAAAACTTGATATCTCAGAAATTAAAATAGCAAGGTTAAACTTCCCTGTGTTATCACCTTTCATAAGCAATCACCAATTCAAAACCACCAAAATCAGTTTTCTGTCAGTTACCATAAATCCTCTATTGAGCCCCCCAGGAGGCTTATTTATTTCAAGCCCATTTGAGGGGGGGGGGGGGGCTTTTTTGGGGGGGGGAACTTTTCAAATTTACAGAAGACGATGGTTTAGGTTCCCCATAAAAATCTAAAATACAAAGGGGAGAAGCTCAAAAACAAAAAGGAAGGAGGTCAAACAGCAGTAAGTGAGAAAAAAATAGAAAANCAGTTTTCTGTCAGTTACCATAAATCCTCTATTGAGCCTCCCAGGAGGCTTATTTATTTCAAGCCCATTTGAGGGGGGGGGGGGCTTATTTGAGAGGGGGAACTTATCTAATTTACAGAAGACGATGGTTTCAGTTCTCCATAAAAATCTAGAATACAAAGTGGAGCAGCTCAAAAACAAGAAGGCTGGAGGTCATACAGCAGTAGATCAGAATAAAATCTGAACTTCCAGGTTGCTAAGTTTTACAGTCGTGATTGATTAATACAGCCTCTTATTTATTAGTGAAGAATAATTAAGGGAGGGAAGGGGGGAGGCTTAGTAGAGAGGGAGAGCTCATTGCCTTTCTTCCCCTGAAAAGGGGGGAGGCTTATTAGAGGGAGGGGGCTTATTTGAGAGGGGGACTTAATAGGGGATTTACAGTAATACTATGTAGATAGATCATTATGAGGAAAACCACAAGGTAATGTGCAAATCTGCGCATTTTGGATGGTTTCTTGCAGGAGGTTTGACTATTTTACAGTTGGGCTCATGACACAAACCGTCACAAACAGCAACTCCTGCTCCGGATCTCTTTCGTCTCATGCATTGCACAGTACTCCAGTGATCTGTTTTTGGGTCGTATCTCTCAACATAGTTATAACTGCAAGTTCTGTCTTCACCGCCAAGAGCATACAGGTAGCCATTCAATGCTGTCACTGCAACAAACGACCTCTGAATAGCAATGTCAGCTAACGAAATCCAATGGTTTACAGCTGGATCATAACACTCAACATGTCGCACATACATGGTGTCATCATGAGGGGTGCTAACTGCACACTCTCCACCCACTACATAAAGCAAACCATTGAGACTGCAAGCACCCACTGCAGTTCTAGGATATTTCATGCTTGCCAATAAGATCCATTGGTTAGTTAGGGTATCATATCTTTCTAAGCTCGAAAGCTGGCAATCAACGGCGTTTCGACCACCGATCGCGTATACAGCTTGCGGTTGAGCGCGTGGAAGTGTCATATATCGCGGGAGATTGCGGGCACTTTCGTTGAGCACTTTGGCCAGAAAGAGTTGGCAGTCGGCATTGTTCTTAATGATTTTCGAAGGAAAAACTCGCGCTTCCAGGAACTCAAGAGTTAAGAGAGGAACTCTTACATTGGTTAACAATTCGACCGCGTAATCCTTACGTCGGCAAAAATCATGCAAAATCCACGCTTCGACAGCTTCGAACACTTGGTTTTCAGATCGAACCTGAAGAAGGTCTTCCCTCAAGAGATTCCGCAACGCTTGCTTGGGTAGTTGTAGGAATTCATCACACTTGACTACATCCAAGAAGTGTTGACGAACAAAACGATAGGCAGCTTCCTCGAGTTCGGAGCAAGAATACAAATCGGCGAACGCCCGAATCCCAAGACAGTTCGACGCATCAAGGTGTGTCTGTAGAAAACCACAACAAACAGTTCTGAGGCTTTGCAAGTTCAACAGGGAAGCGGCGGATAGAAGCGCCTGTACGTTCTCTACAGTTACATCGATAGAGCCTGTATATGCAAAATTCAGTAAACTTTCCATCACAGTCGCTTCTACCCCTTGTAACTTTATATCTTTCATGCCACTTTCCAACATGCCGTTTGTAAACATTGCTCGCAAGTAAGAACTCGCTCCCGCCAACACAATTTTATGCGCGGGAAATTCGTGTCCATCCACATGCAAGACAACATCGCAAAGCTCGCCTTTCCTTCGAAGATCGTTCATGGTTTTTAACGCATCGTTAGAATGCAGAGGGATGTTAAATCTGCGATGCGACGCCATGGCGTACTCCTCGGTATTGATATTTTTTCCTCTTCGAATATCACGTTCGAAACATCATTTCAGGTTCCTTGTTTTGCTCGTTTCTCCTTTCGTAATGACCAAAATAAGACGCCATCTGATTGGTTCGTGTGCGTAATGAGCCAAAATAACAACACAATTGATTGGTTCGTAATCAACCATTTTTGTGTATTGCCGCTGGACAATCCAACTGTTGTCTCGGGAAAAGTGCAACAAGGCTTCATTAACGACGAAAAAATTGGGTAAATAAATAAATAAATGAACTAGCGAGAACTGTTTTGGGGACTTACTGGCACAAATAAACTCCCTTGCCGGTTGCCGGGAGCATAATATTACCGGAAATGAGATTGCAATCTGATATTATCGCGAAAATATGAAAGAGCCAGTATCTTAAGGGAGTTGACGTTCGAGATTTTTCTCTCAATGTTTTTTGCGAGGATGCTCTTCCCTGAGGTCCATGAACATTTCCTTTTATATACCAGGCATTCAAATAAAAAGGTACAACGCTATTCTGGATCGGGGGCTAGGGTCGGAGAGGAATACTTTATTCGGCCTTGCTTCCGCAATGATAGACTTTCAATATATTGTGAAATTTCAAAAATATTGAAGTCTAAAGGAATCAGCACATGCCCCGAGGCAAATATTTCTTAAACACCTTTGTAAGGGGCTTATACACGGAGGGGGTCATTACAGCTGGGGGCAAAAGAGGATACCCCTATCCCCCTCAAAGAGAAAATCCTCTCTCCTCCTCGCGTGTGTCCTCCTCCCTCGCGCGCATAGTTTATCTCGAGCGTGCCTGTTGTATGGCGTTGTCTACAACCAGTGAGCCAGGATATCCTGGCCTTACCTTTCGTGTAAGTAATAGCTGGCAGGAGCCATTAACCCGGAGCGTTCAACTGCCATAAATTTGTGCAACGGCGTTTTTACAAGTTAGTTTATTTTTAGATCAGCTTTTCCCGCGAAAAATAACTGTTCCACGGGGTCAATTCCTGCATTTGATCGTCGTTTAGATTGTTAGTAGCTCGCTTGGACCTTTTCACAGTCGGCTATTTCGAAGATGATTTCTTTGCGTGAATTATGCGTTGTCGTCGATGAAGCAGACGTCCTGGCTAGGTTTTGCAAATCTTCTTCTGCACTGCTAGTTTCCGTGTAAATACTGAAATTGTCGTTTGAAGNGGCTAGGGTCGGAGAGGAATACTTTATTCGGCCTTGCTTCCGCAATGATAGACTTTCAATATATTGTGAAATTTCAAAAATATTGAAGTCTAAAGGAATCAGCACATGCCCCGAGGCAAATATTTCTTAAACACCTTTGTAAGGGGCTTATACACGGAGGGGGTCATTACAGCTGGGGGCAAAAGAGGATACCCCTATCCCCCTCAAAGAGAAAATCCTCTCTCCTCCTCGCGTGTGTCCTCCTCCCTCGCGCGCATAGTTTATCTCGAGCGTGCCTGTTGTATGGCGTTGTCTCCAACCAGTGAGCCAGGATATCCTGGCCTTACCTTTCGTGTAAGTAATAGCTGGCAGGAGCCCATAACCTGGAGCGTTCAACTGCCATAAATTCGTGCAACGGCGTTTTTACAAGTTAGTTTATTTTTAGATCAGCTTTTCCCGCGAAAAATAACTGTTCCACGAGGTCAATTCCTGCATTTGATCGTCGTTTAGATTGTTAGTAGCTCGCTTGGACCTTTTCACAGTCGGCTATTTCGAAGATGATTTCTTTGCGTGAATTATGCGTTGTCGTCGATGAAGCAGACGTCCTGGCTAGGTTTTGCAAATCTTCTTCTGCACTGCTAGTTTCCGTGTAAATACTGAAATTGTCGTTTGAAGAACTGTCAGAAGACTCCTCTGAAGATTCCTCACGTGTGTCCGCTATTTTTTTCTTCAATGTGAAGGAGTTGTCCTATTTACGTATTAAAAGTTTATCATTGATGACGCAATTGCTATTGATTGGCTTTTCGAAAGTAATTCGCGGGAAAAGCTTATCTAAAAATAAACGTACTTGTGAAAACCACGTTGCATAGGCGCAGTATGGAAGTTAGACGCTCCGGGTTATGGGCTATTTTGTAATTTCAAGTTATGCGGAGAAACTCGATCTATTCTTATAACTTCTTAAATGTCTTTAAATGTCTTCTTGAGGTGAAAGCCTGCATAACGGAGCTTAAGCAAAAGCGTTTTGTAGAGCCACGCACGTCAACCGGAAGTGAAGCCTTTCTATTGTTAATATGCCTCGACGCTAACAAATTTGTATTTAGTGCTTTAATTTTTTTCTCAGTGTTGAGACGATGAATCAAAGCACTAGCTGCCGGTCCATGAATCCGGTTGACGTACGTGGCTCAAGGACGCCGATGCCTGTGGGCGGAAATTCTTTGGTGAGTACTTCATAAGTACACTCTTTTTTTACAAGAATGGTGTTTTTCCGGCCCAGGCTGAATATTCTCATTTTTCTGCCGATTTTAGGCTGAAAATATCCTTGTATTATTCTTAGATTACATCTTGCGACATTTCCGTTTTAGAATACATATATTGGGGGTTCTCAATTGTAGTCAGTGCAGCTTTTTCTTTCACCTCTTGCCTAGTTTTCCCCTTTAGAGAATGGAATAAGTTGAAAACATATAGCTGTATTAAATTTACAGCTTTTGAACACACAAAAATGTCTCCCGGGCTTTTCAATATCTCAGCCTGGGGTTTATTCTTAAAATATTCTTAAAATTTCGCAAATTTCAGCCTCGATATTGTTATAAAATATATTCTTGTTGAAAAAAAAGAGTGTATGGTAGGTATGACCATTAAGATAACACATCTTTGCTGACAATTGCAAGTAAATTTGCGGTTTTTCTTTAATTTTATCCGACTACAAGCACTTAATTCGGCGCTGGCGCGTCCGATCACTGTACTTGTTGTCTTTTCATTTCGTGCCGAGATTTTAAAGCAGCAAAAAAAAAAAAAAAATTCTACAGGCGAACGTCTATGAGCAACCACCTCTCGTATGCGGACTACCTATCCAAAACACCAAAATTTTCGCGGCAATAAAAATCCCACTGCTGGAACCTCTCGTAAACATATGGTAAACGACCACCTCTCGTAGACGACCAAGAGTCCTTTTTGCAATGACCGCTTTCCTCCCGGTAAGAGACCACCTAAGGCAAGGTTTGATTCCAATGATCGTTGTATATGTACTACAGTTCTGAGAGTACGCTATATACTTTAAGAGACTAGAAATAACCAAAGGTTAGGTAGCTTGCGAGCAAGCTCTCCTACTTGTGCGAGCGAAGCGAGTCTCGCGAGAACGCGCGAGCGAGCGGCGAAGCCGCGAGGAGCAGAGGAAAGGGGAGCTTGCAACGATCTCTCATAAAATTTTATTTGTACTTGGCCCAGACGAAGGGAAATACAATTGGCTGAAAAATGACGTTCCGGAAAACAAAGTTGATTGATAACAGGCCAAGCTGGCAGTTTGGTTCTCAGGGGATCAGATTGCCTACCGAGAACTTGTTTCAGCCCTCAATGCAGACGAGGGAGCTCGTTTGATTTAGTTCTCGCAAAGAGAATATTACGAGCCGAGGATAAGTCGGACCGAGTTTATAGTTCTTGTGGAAGGAAAATGAAAACCCTTCTTCTTGTATTCGTTTGTGTCAAGCGTCTTGTTTAGTTCTGAAAAAACGAGAAGAGTGAAAGTGAAGAGGGATTCAAGCGCCCGGTTCAAGCGCTGCCTTCCAACGTCGGTTTCTTAGCCCGATTGAATTCCACTGGGTAGAAAAATTCAGAAACATGTACTTGACAGTGTCGCTCGCTGTGTAGTTTGACCGTAAAGAAGGACAAGGGAAAGAGTTGGTAGCAACTCCTTTCCTCGGCTCCTCGCTCGCGCGTTCTCGCGAGGCTTGCTTCGCTGGCTACAGGTTAGGGAATGCGGGCGACACCGGTTAGAGGTCCAAACGCTTTTGCTCCAACTCTGTGCTTTGCGCAAGTTTCACGTGACAGATGGTCAACAGGCGTGATTAGATTATGAGGGGTAGAAGGTCGAAACGCGCGTGATCAAATTGCGTTCTGTGCATTCCATTTATTCTTAGTGGAAGTCCAAACGAATGCTAGCGCTGGTTACATACATGCGACGCATGCGTCATAACATCCTCGAGATTAGGTTTGCGGGCTCCTCTTGTCGCCCACAACAACGTGAAACTTAACACATATAAAAAAAATCGTAACTTGGAAATTGCAGGCAATGAATTTTCTTCCAAAAGGTAGCTTGTAGGAAGTTCTAGCTTCTTTGTCTTTCTATTCTCGTAAGCAACTGACCAAGTCGTCTCATGCACTTTTTGGTTGGTCGCTTACGGAAGGTTGACTGTATTGTCATTGCAGAAATACCTTTATGACTGTAGAGAAATTCCATTTCTAGATTTCTTTTTATTCTTTTATATATCATATGTTGTTTTTGCTGCTTTTTTCTTTTAGTTTTGGGTGGGGAAGGGGGGGGGGGAGAGTTGTGTTTTTGTCCGAAGCTTCTTATTCCTCTTTTAACAAATCGTACACAATTTCTTTTGTCTTGACTCCAAAATCGACCAATAAGCGCGAGAGACGTTGATCTGCAATTTTTGTAAAACGGGTTATTGCGTAGTTTCTTTATAGGTCTTATTGGCGCAGGCAAATGACGTCACACTATTCGTAGAACTCAATACACCAACTGCGCTGTAACGGTTGAATTGACCAATCAGAATCAGTATCACTCAGTCGTATTTACCATAATCGGCTATCTAAAGTAGCAAATGATATAATTACAATTTATTGGACACTTCTCATGCAGTTTTGTTCATCGAATGAATCGCGTTACAAATTGAGGAGGTAAGTACTATGAACAGTTATGTAGTTTATCCTTTTAGACCGAGAACTTTCGTCAGCCAAAATAACTTTTTGTAATATTTTATTTTAGTAACAGAGAAGTAGAGAAACCGTGAAAGAAAGTTATATTACTCAAAGTTCACATGAATTAAAGTAGTTTGAGGAAATGTAACTTTAAAGGGCCACTGTAGAATAGTAAAAAGGATTACTCAACATTTTATGAAAAGTACCTACTTATTTACTCCTTTCTGAATGTGAATTTAAGAAATAATGGTGTATAATTTATAACTAAGGCCGATAAAGCTAATGAACGTTAGATTTGATCTTCGCAGTTGTGCGGCCAACTATTACGGGGGGGGAGCGGTTAAATTGAAAAGAGTGGAGAAAACACTCAGATTTTAGGGAGAATCAAATTTTTTGCAGGGTAACTTCAAAATATTTTTAAAATTTTTTTTGCAAGGTTAGATTAGGGCGATTTCGTAGGACACAGGGAGACCTTTGGCTGAAGGATTTTATGAATTCACCCTTGGGGGCATTTTAGTACAAAAGTGAAAGATTTTTGTGTTTTGGGTAAATTATTATTAATCCGACGTTTTTGAAAACGAAAACTGTATTTGCAAACCTGAGGAAGAATTTGATCTGATTCGATTGTATTGTATTGCAAAGTGTAGGAGCAAATATTCACATTGCTGATCCAACTTTTTAAAACACTTTGAGTTAATAGCTTTTGTTTCTTGCATAACTTAACAGTAGCTAGCTTCTGAAAAACAATCTAATGTACCTCATTTAAATCATTATGTCTTGGTAACAAACGGATCGTTTTAAGAATGTGACAACTAGATGAAGTCTTTATGAAGAAATTGTTATCAGTTGCTAATGTATATTTATATAATTTATAAAGCCTGTTGATATTTTAATCAGGGCTAGTGAAAAAAGAAAACTAAACCGAGCAAAAACAAAACAAAAAAACAGGAAGTGATCCGCGCTTATCATATAAACTCAGTCGGTTGAACCTTTAACATGGCAGTCATAGTTATGCAGGAATGGACATAAACGCAATCATCACTGTATTTAATTTACTTTACTCGCATTTTGTTGTGGATTTGAGAACTAATTCCTGCTCCTTGATCCTATTCACTTCGATCATCGAACTCCTTCATCGCGACTCTTCTTTAGGGAACTAGTCCCCTAAGCCAAAATTTTGCTCTAAGTAAGAACTAAGTGTCAATGTTGGTGTAGGGGAGGGGTAGGTGGGCAGTTTCCCTGAAAGATAAAATGATCCGGGAACTAAAGCAAAAACGTTTTTGAACAGCGTACGTTGACCGGAATTGGACTTTTTGCATTCTTAAGCAGTGGTTTAGTCTAAATTATCCAGCACATAGCCTCTGTAAGAGTCAAACGTTTAGCAATACAGATTTGGTACCCTCAAGGCATATTGAACAAGAGAAAAGGCCCTACTTCCGGTTGTTGTGCGTCATAACGAATGTACGTAATTATGTACGTTTCATTTTCAATGTTAACTCCCGAGCAAGGTATGCATACATAGGAGAGGTAAGTGAGATCCTCTATAATGTTCTTTGTAAAAATAATAATCAAATAACAAACCAACCCTTTCTGGGTGACGGCTATCCAGGTTCATCCATATCTAAGATCAGCGTCACATGTACGAGCGTGTTATAAGATTTTCAGCCTATATTTTGATCCATCTTTCGCAGCAAAATAATCTTCAGCAATCAGAGCATAGTAGGATTTCCAGCAATGGCGGATGAAATCACTAAAGTGTAGAGCGAAGATAGTTTAACTGGTCAAGGACGATCAAGAAGCTCAAACCATCAACCTCTACTTTGAATTGCGCGAATTGACTCTGCGCGAACGTTTGTGAAAACAGCAAATTGTCAGGGGAAAAGTAATTTAAAAATAGAATGAAGGCTAACGCGCTGACATGGCGCTTCGGAGACTGAGATAGGTTCATGGCATGATAAATTGAACCGGTTGATGAGGTAAATTTACAAAATTAAAAGCTGATGTGCCCTTCAGTCAGTTTTAGTTTAGACAAAAATACATCTCGCGAGGAGACACGCGCGAGCGGACGTTTTCTCGCCGGGAGGGGGTATTTTTCAACCGCTCCGTGGTCGTGGGTATCACTTTATGTCATCCCGTTTCTAAGAAACGTTTAAGGCTACTCAAGGTCTTTTTTTTTTTTTAAAAAAAATGAACTCACGTACTGATGATTATACATGTTGATTGATGTGATATTTTGTGAGTATGGTAATATTTAACACACTAACAATATTATTCAGAATAACGTCATACGCCAGCTGATTCCGAAACGGAAACAAGTTATTTGTAACAGGTGCTCAAATATGCTGAATATATAATCAAGAACTATCTTTAAAATTACGTTTTCTTGGTATGGGTGAGTACATACGACATAGACTCGGTAATAGTGCTTGTGCGGAAATATTGACGCTACCCCAGGACGGGGGGGGAGGGGTGGGGAGGATGGGGTCTAAGCAAGGTGAAATTTAGCCGATCCCCCCTAATAACTTTTGAGGACTTTCGCGATCACC
>CALNXI010000580.1:0-60291 GCA_942486025.1 Porites evermanni | reverse complement strand
TTGTTTTTGAGTTACCGCCTCCCATAAGCAACCACTGGTCACTTGTATGGGATGCTCAACTCTATCATTGAAAGCCCCAGCTGGCAGGAAGTAAACCAGTCAGTTATTTACAAACATTACCAAGCAGTTAAACTTGGGACTGCTGTTAGCTAGAGTGGGTGTGGGTCTCTGGTCTGCAACTATGTTGGAACCCAGCACCCTTAACCATATGGCCACACAGTCTACCTCCTGTGATTTTGGTGATTTTTTCTCCACCATTTTTTTTCTCATGGATATAGCTGATTAAAATGTTAACGTACACAGTAGGTACATCAAGTGTGTTCAAAATGTTGTAAAACTGGATGTCGAACTGAACAGTTAGCTTAGGATGAGTGACTCTTAGGGAAGGCTTTCTGCCAAGTGACTTTTGATGAACTGTATGATTCTCTTTATAAATTGCTTGGTATCTTTACTTATAAAACAAAGAAAAAATTATTGACATTATCAAGAGCTTTCTCTTTATCTCCCACCCCATGTACTTTACCTCTTGGTAGTAGTTGCTATATGATTAAACCTTGCAAAGTTTCTCCTTACTAGGTAATACCATCTGTGGTCTAAGTTGAACAGATTAACGTTTAAGTGCCATGTATATGTTATGGAATAATTTATTGCATCCTTGGTTTTAAATAATTTTCTTTTCTTTTAGGTTTCAAACTCATTATCGCACATTACCGTACCCCAAACCAAAGGAAAATAAAATTTAATTCAAGGATCCCAAAGAGCTCCTTTCCGTGCACAAATGGCCAAAACGCCTTTGTTTTTTTTAACAAATTTAGCAGTAATAGTGTTACACTGTAGAATAATACATGTGAATTGTGTTATACAGATTGTAGTATTATGGACATCTGATGCACCTATAGCTCACAACAAGAGATGGCCTCAAATCAGCATTCCATTAATGATTGTCAGACCAGAATCTAAGGTATGAGTAGATGTATTTTAACAGGAACTTCAGTTGTTAAATTTAGACTGGACATTGCAACGACAGGAAAGCAATAATTAATGTTGGTCAAATTCAATAAATCCTTATTTTTAAGCAGCAGATTTGCAATAAGTGTGTACATGTAAGTGACATACCCCTCACACAATGCAAAATTAAATGTAAGTTGTATTACATTTTGTGGGCTAAGAAGTTAGAATTACCACATTTTATCTCCATGATTGCCATGACTTAACTGAGCAAGGATGGTGCAGTGGTGAGAGCACTTGCCTCCCACCAATGTGGCCTTTGTTCGTATCCTGGCATTGAGGCCATATGTGGGTTGAGTTTTTGTTGGTTCTCTCCCTTGCTCCGAGAGGTTTTTCTCCGGGCACTCCAGTTTTCCCCTCTCCTTAAAAACCAATGCTTCCAAATTCCATTTCGATCTGGAATGCTCAGACACATTTCAATGAGTTCTCAAGAACTCCTAAGCGCTCCATAGGTAAACAAATTACAATCACATTTTTTTTTTCTATGACCTGCTTTCTCCTTCTGTTGTAATCTAATCCAGATGTTGTGACTTCAATCCGAGGTCAAAAACAAATTCTTTGATTATTCGTTATTTCGCTTTCTTTTTTCTCAAACTTGCAGGTTAGAAGGATTTGTACATATAGTTTAAGTTTCTTACCTTAAAATTTGAATTTTTACCTGGACCCAAGGGTACTGCATAAGGTACATGTTGTCCTTGTTTTCATTGTCAGTATGGTTTTTGTCTTTGCTTATCATACAGACTGGAAACTCTAAATTTATGCCCAGGACTGTGATTGAAACAACTGCAATCTTATCACTGGATGAGGAAATCAAACTCAATTCTGATGAGGTAGGCTTTTACAAGATGGTTTTAATTTTTTTTTTATGGATATAATACAATATTGACCCCCCCGCCCCCCACAATAGCCACCATGGGAACAGAAGAAAGTGGCTTTTGTCGACAGGTTTATACAAGGGTCAATGTATGGCTTGCCTGCTGAAAAAAGTGGCCGTTGAAGAGAGGTGGCTGCTATGGACAGATGGCCTTTAGTGGAGGTTACTCTGTATTACTAACAGTCTTGTTCTTTGATTCATCTTGCCTTTTTTCTTATTCCACTAGATTGATTTTACCTTCTCAGTGTGGAAAATGTTTCCAGACCGTCTTGTAGGATTTCCAGGAAGAGATCACTATTGGAGTGGTGGCAAATCACAGTGGATGTTTTCATCTAAATGGAGTAATCGCTACTCTATGATCTTAACAAGTGGAGCTTTTTATCACAAGTAATGAGGAATTTACTTTATTTTTCTTATTTCAGTGAGTTTTTCAAACTTGCTTTGTTAAAAATGAAGGTCTTTTTTTTAGCCCGTTCCAGGCATTCAGATAGTAGAGCATGGCGTTCTGATGGTGGGGAGCAAGTTAAATCGTGCACGGAGGAAAACAAGAGAAAAACCCTCTCCTGTCTCCCTTTGTTTTTTCCTCTTCAATTTTTCACCTGCGTTCTACTTTCTGCACGGGGCTGAAACTTAACTCCAGTGCTTGGTGGCCAGCTGGGCCAGTTTTCTTGAATTTTTAGTCACCCAGGTCAACATTAAGTGGCCCTGGATTTCAAGTATATTTAAAGGAAAGAGGAATGTGCCTTTAACGGATTTTGAGCCATGGTCTCCCTAGCCTTTTGTCAAACTGTTTTGAAATGTTTGTGATCTTTTGTTTTTTTCATAATTCCTGTTCGATTCCTGCCCATCTTCCTTATGTCGCGTTTTTTTCGTTGGAGGCGGCTCACAATCAGAGAGAAATCTCCACATTATGCCAGTCTTTTCCAGTTGATTTAGTATTCCGAAGCTGTTCACGCGTGGGAGCCAAGGAAGCAGCAGTGACAAAAGCAAAGTACTATAGGAAAGACTTGAGTCTCACGAATCGGTTCAGAGTTTAGGGTTTAATCCTTTTCCATTTAAAACTACAAAAATTAATGTTCATGGGACTCAAAGAAATTAGATTCAGGGAAAAGAAAGAAAGGTAGTCCGACTAAACAACATGTCATTTTATTTCTGTTTTAAGTTTGTACTTGCAGTCATAATATAAGCTTACATCAGGCTGAATTCGAATTTATATTTTTCTATCATAGATGGGCGATTCAAACATAATTTTTCATCTCCAAGCTACATTTTAAGTCGCCACTGGCAACTTGGCGACCACCAAGTTTCAGCCCTGTCTGAATGCCTGGAACAGGCTAGTCTTTTTTGCCTTTTAAAATATTTCTTTAGGGATGAGGGCAATAACTATCTCATAACATGATCACTACTCAATTTACACATATCATGTATTTAATCTTAAATATCACTGAACTTGCAGATACTACAATTACATGTACACCCATTTCCTTCCACCAAGAGTTCATCGTATGGTAGAACACCACGGTACCTGTGAGGACATTGCTATGAACTTCCTTGTCGCAGACATCACAAGAAAACCACCAATTAAAATTTTACCCCAAAAAACATTTGAAGATTTGTACAGCAAGAATACCAAGCATTCCAAACTGGTTCAGCTCTTTGAACACCGACAGAGATGCATGGAGACACTAGTGGATATTTTTGGCTATATGCCGCTGGTCAAATCACAATTACGACTTGACCCTCTCTTGTACAGGGATCCAGTGTCCAATCTACGCAAGCAATACAGGCTTATAGAGGTTTAGTCTTTTAGTTTGTTTTAATTAACAATTAATGAATGAGACTGAGTGTCTTATCAAGAATTATTAAGAATTATGGAGATTGAGGAGGGTGTTATCCATGGAGGGCGTAGGCCGAGGCGGATAACACCCTCCTCAATCTCCATAATTCTTCATATGATACGAAAGCCGAATTCAATAATTGTTTTATGATTCATTCAAAATAATTCCTAGCTTAAAAACATGGCTAAAACATACTTACCTCCATCGATCCATCGATGTTAAGTTCATCTTCGATAGTGCACGTTTAGGGTTGTTCAGCTCCGCAAACATTCTCCAAATAGCAGATGTCGCCTTTCGAGTTGTCTTCTTGCTGTTCTTACCATGTTTTGAGCCACTTTTTCGCCTAGTTCTTACTCTTGAAACGAGTGAAATTTCCGCCATTTTCCAAGTTCACAACCAAAACAACTCAACCTTGTCCCGAGGTCTTCTTGGTTAACCGGTGCATTAACCTGAAAGAAAGTTGCACTTTTGACATCATTGGTTCATTAAACACAAAATTCTTCCAAATTTGGTCATCAGAAGTTGGTTACGGTGAATTATGCATGTGCTTTTAGCCAATCAGAATCAGGGAAATATTTTGAATGAATAATAACAAGTCTTAACAAACACATCATTATAAAGCAAATTTATTATTCTGTTACATTTGAAGCTCTATTCTATCTTCCATTACAGTTGAAGCTTTAATGTTCAGCATTCTTGAACACACAATTTACCAATAAGAAGACAGCTCTAGTTACAGCATGCATGACAAAAAAAACAATGTTATTCAACTTCCCACTCTAATACAAATCCCATTTCTGTAAGTTACCAGCTCAAGTAAACCAATATGTTTTTGGCCTCTCGAGATAACCATTGTCTGCAAAAGGGAGCTTTGACAATGCTTTCAGAAAACATAGAGCATTCAAATTATTATTTTTCAGAGGTTTAGTTCATGTAGCTGGGAATAAGTGTCATAATAAGACTGAGAAATGGGAAGTATGCTGTACACGCGTTAACCTCACCTTTAGTGGTCAGATCTCATAAACGAATTTTCATGGTCATATTTTATCAAATTTTGCATAAAACATCCCAAAATATAAAATTCGGTTGGGATAGGTAGGGCCAGATTAGGACGTTGCTGAGTTGCCCAAAACCTCTTTTTCAAAGCGACACTAAGTAAGCTATTGATATGAAAATGATTTTTTTATTCTCATGCAAATAAAACTCATTTTCACAAGAGAGGTTTTTCACTTGGCGTTGTTTTGAAAGTGAGAATTTTTGGAACTCAGAAATAACCTATTCAGCATCACACCATCTTTTATTTAAGTTTCATAGTGTGTAAGCTCTTCCCTAAAGAACTATAAAATATAGTTATTCTACATTTAAAAAATTAGTGGAAGATAGATCTCTCTGTGGTGGCCAATAATATTGGTGTTTAGAAATGTTTGTGATTTCAGGTCATTTTTTATTGATGTTATTTATTTATTTCTTTTAATTTGGAGCCAAACATAAAAAATGATCTTATTTTTGAATGTACACGTTTCCTCGAAGTTCATGTTGTAGCATAAAAATTTCATTTTGAAGATGATCCGAGCACGTACATGCATATTTGACGACCTAGGTATATTTATAAGTCAGACATTCCTGACATTTTAAGAGCAGCTGTATTGTCACTGCTGTTTTATCATCATGTTCATATTATAACGGATTTAATTAATGTACTAAAAAACATTTGAAGATTTGTACAGCAAGAATACCAAGCATTCCAAACTGGTTCAGCTCTTTGAACACCGACAGAGATGCATGGAGACACTAGTGGATATTTTTGGCTATATGCCGCTGGTCAAATCACAAGTACGACTTGACCCTCTATTGTACAGGGATCCAGTGTCCAATCTACGCAAGCAATACAGGCTTATAGAGGTTTAGTTTTTTAGTTTGTTTTAATTAACAATTAATGAATGAGACTGAGTATCTTATTAAGAATTATGGAGATTGAGGAGGGTGTTATCCATGGAGGGCGTAGGCAGAGGCAGGTAACACCCTCCAAGATCTCCATAATTCTTCATTATGATACGAAAACCGAATTCAATAATTGTTTTATTATTCATTCAAAATAATTTCTAGTTTTAACACATGGCTAAAACATACTTACCTCCATCGGTCCATCGATGTTAAGTTCATCTTCGATAGTGCTCGTTTAGGGTTGTTCAGCTCCGCAAACATTCTCCAAATAGCAGATGTCGCCCTTCATGTTGTCTTCTTGCTGTTCTTACCATGTTTTGATCCACTTTTTTGCCTAGTTCTTACTCTTGAAACGAGTGAAATGTCCACCATTTTTCAAGTTCACAACCAAAACAACTCAACCTTGTCCCCAGGTCTTCTCGGTTAACAGTGCGTTAACCTGAAAGAAAGTTGCACTTTTGATGTCATTGGTTCATTAAACGCAAAATTCTTCCAAATTTAGTCGTCAGTAGTTGGTTATGGTGAATTATGCATGTGCTTTTAGCCAATCAGAATCAGGGTAATATTTTGAATGAATAATAACAAGTCTTAACAAACACATCATTATAAAGCAAATTCATTATTCTATTACATTTGAAGCTCTATTCTATCTTCTGTTACAGTTGAAGCTTTAATGTTCAGCATTCTTGAACACACAATTTACCAATAAGAAGACAGCTCTAGTTACAGCATGCATGACAAAAAAAACAATGTTATTCAACTTTCCACTCTAATACAAATCCCATTTCTGTAAGTTACCAGCTCTAGTAACCAATACGTTTTTGGCCTCTTGAGATAACCATTGTCTGCAAAAGGGAGCTTTGACATTGCTTTCAGAAAACATAGAGCATTCAAATTATTATCTTTCAGAGGTTTAGTTTATGTAGCTGGGAATAAGCCTCATAATAAGACTGAGAAATGGGAAGTACGCTGTGCACACGTTAACCTCACCTTTAGTGGTCAGATCTGGTAAACGAATTTTCATGGTCATATTTTATCAAATTTTGCATAAAACATCCCAAAATATAAAATTCGGTAGGGATAGGATTAGGACATTGCTGAGTTGCCCAAAACCTCTTTTTCAAAGTGACGCTAAGTAAGCTATTGATTTGAAAATGATTTTTTTATTCTCATGCAAATTTAACTCATTTTCATGAGAAAGTTTTTTCACTTGGCGTTGTTTTGAAAGTGAGAATTTTTGGAACTCAGAAATAACCTATTCAGCATCACACCATCTTTTATTTAAGTTTCATAGGCAATAATTAGTCTGTAAGCTCTTCCCTCGAGAACTATAAGATAGTAGTTATTCTACTTTTAAAGAATTAGTGGAAGATAGATCTCTCTGTGGTGGCCAATAATATTGGTGTTTAGAAATTTTTGTGTTTTCAGGTCATTTTTTATTGATGTTATTTATTTATTTCTTTTAATTTGGAGCCAAACATAAAAAATGATCTTATTTTTGAATGTACACGTTTCCTCGAAGTTCATGTTGTAGCATAAGAATTCCACTTTGAAGATGATCTGAGCACGTACATGCATATTTGACGACCTAGGTATATTTATAAGTCAGACATTCCTGACATTTTAAGAGCAGCTGTATTGTCACTGCTGTTTTATCATCATGTTCATATTATAACGGATTTAATTAATGTACATAACAGAAATGTTTATCTTACATAGAAATATTATAGTTATATAAAAATAATTATTCCGTTATTGAGGTTAGAAGGCAACATTGGCAAAAAGGTATTTTTGAAAAATTAAACCTTATTTTTCATAAACCTGTGATACCATACTTTTTATAACCATAGTCTTGTTAAGTGGATTACAATAAACAGCCGAGTGAGTGTTGCTGAATGATAAAAAAAAAAACAAAAAAACAACTGAGTACAAATTCAATAGCTGGAACTGTCAGAAATAATTTATTGCATTTGTTTCTTGTTATGGAAGAGAGGAAATGTTTGCGATCAACTGCGCTGGTACATATACAGCTTCACACGAAGTGTACCCACTCCCATCCCTTGCGTTTAAAAACCGTCAATGTTTTTTTCGTGTTATTTAAGTTATAAAGGATTTTATTTGTTACCATTTCAGTTGATAGGTGCTTTATAAATTGTGAAATAATATAATGATTAAAGGCCACAGAAAAGGTACTGTTTAATATAATGGTTGAAAAGAAAGTTAAAATCCAGGAAAATTCTCCATGAGTTAGTTAAAGTTAAGCTATGTTTCCACTTTTGTTATATTTGCCACCTTGGAATCAAGAAGGTAGCTGGGCTAAGTTAACCTTTGCAAAGGCTTCTGGGAAGGTTACTAGGGGCAACGAAAAAACATGATTGCGTATGCTATACATTATTTATAGTACACTGTTTTTATTAAGGTGTCTAAGCATTCTAGTGCCTCTTGCCACTAATAAGAGGCTCATCTACAACTTAATGACTAACTGGCATGGCCTGAAATTCAGACGATTACTCTGAGGGAGTAAAAAGGAATTAATCGTCGGAAATTCAGGCTATAATTGGCATAAGTGGGCCCATAAGTGTATAAAGTAGAGGAAATATTTGTATTAGTTGTCTTTGTCTGTTCATCAACACACACTTGGCTGACGTCCTTTAAGATTCATCTAATAGCGTTGGTATTAAAGTTATGTAGTACAGTTCCGAGTTAATAAAAATATATCAATAACATATTTGTCAGTAGATATTTATTCAGTGTGGGTGGAGGGCAGGGTGGGGCATGGGATAACGGAATCCGTGTGGGTTTGGCGACGGAAGAGCTCCCCAGACTCGTTTACACAATCTTGGACAATAAAAAGGAAAAATTTGGACCCACCCAAAAAACATACAAAGATGAGAAAATACGATCGGATTTATCCTTGATTTCAGGGCTGGAGGGTTGGGGGTTGGCTGTTCCATTTTATTTTGTCAAAGATTGCAGAATCCTCTGTGTTCCTAGTCATCAACAGTTACCTCAAAGGCTCAATGCTTTTTGTCTGCCTCTAAAACTGCAAGATTCGTTAGCATTCGTAACGCGACCAATCGCCTTCCCCATGCACGTGTAACAAAACAAAAGACAGTCAAACTTAACTAAAGCAGGCGCTTGGAAGTAGTGGGCGCAAGAAAGAACGAGGAGCGCAGGGGAGACACGCGAGGGGAGAGGGAGCTCCCCCTGCCCTCGCGTGTCTCGCTCGCCCGTTCTTTCTTGCGTCCAAATACTTCCAACTTGTATTTACAACTTACAGTAAGTTATTTGATACATATAAAGAAGCATTGTGCTCATATTTACAGTCATGATAAGATCACGGTTCTGACGTTTATCCTGCAAGGAGGTGTGGTGAGAATTGCTTGTAATGGTGTTAAATGCAGGAATGGCTCCGCGTCGTTTTGAAGTTAGCCGCAGACCAATCCACTTCCGAGGATGAAAGAATGAAAACTTAGGGGGGAGAAGGTGAATGAAGGATGGAAGGATGGAAGGCTAATGGACGTAGATATAAAGTGAGACGAAGGTGAATAAAGGCCAATGGAGGTAGACGAAGGGGGATGAAGGTGAATGAAGGCTAATAGGGGTAGATGAAGAGGAATAAAGGTAAATATTTAACAATTATTCCTCGAACCCGAATGGGCTCTGAGTCAATAGCCCACGAGGCTGAAGCCCGAATGGGCTACTGACTCAGAGGCCATGCGGGCGAGAGAAATAATTGTTTTAGTAAAATCCAACTAGTTAGTCATAAATATCGAGACAAAACAACTTTAGCTAGCAAAACGCGATTCAGCTGCCATTGTTTTGGTTTTCAAAGCCGGCCGGCTTTTCGCTACTAGTGGGCTATAACACATAGCCTAGTAGTAGCTCAGAGAGAGAAAGTAGTGAGAGAAAGTGAAGAAGTTAAGCCATCGGCGTGGTCAGCGGTGTTCTTTCAAAAGGCGGTAGGTACCTCATATATGATTCCTATAGTGTACCGATATCTAGATTCTTGTACAGAAAGAAGATCACAAGGCTCCATGAACCGAACGAATTCATGAACCGAACGAAGTCACAGAACCGGATGAACACACAAAACCTAACGAACTCACAGAACCGAACGAAAACACAGAACCGAATGAAGTCATACTTGGCGTGCTTGAGTGTCTTGGCCTACTTGAGTTACTTGGCGTGCTTGAGTGTCTTGGCCTACCGTAAAATTCCGATAATAAGCCCCGGGGTTTATATTTTTCAAAGGCCCTTTTTGAGGGGCTTATTTTTGGAGGGGCTTATATTTGGGGGGGCTTATGTACGGAGGGAAATTTGCGTTTAAAAATCGATTGGGCTAGCCTTATTCCTGGAAGGAAATTTACTGTTTTTCTTTGTTTTACTTTGTATTTGAGGACAATTTCTAAGTACAAGCCCCCTGGGGGGCCTATATTTGGAGGGGCGATTTAACGGAAGGCTTTTTGCGTTGGGAGTGTGGGGGGCTTATATTTGGAGCGGCTTATTTTCGGAATTTTACGGTACTTCAGTTACTTGGCATGCTTGAGTGTCTTGGCCTACTTCAGTTACATGGCGTGCTTGAATGTCTTTAGCCTCCCGGCAGACGTCCTTTGGGGTTCGTTCGTCACGCATTCATTTCTCCCCCACGGACGTCTGCTTAACACTAGCCTGCGTCGAAGGCGTTAAAAGGGGAAGGGGAAGGGGGGAATTTGGGCGCGCCCTAATTCCCTTCCCCTTCCCTTTCGAACGCCTGCCACGCGGGCAACAGTGCCGAGAAATACTGCTGCAAGAAAAATAGGTAATGGCGTCATTTCGTTGCTACGACAACTCCGATGTCCTTCCAAACCTGATCATAACAAATTTTCATCTTTATCTAATACAACCATGGTGGCAATTTTTCCAAATCTTTGTTCATGGAGACGTACTTTATACTCAAACTAGGGAGGTAATGACCCCGAAAAACTGTATCGAGCCACCTTATCGAACGATCGGAGTTCGATTGGGTTCGATTACCGAACGTGCGATTGACGTACACCGGGATTAAAGAACAAATCACCAGAGCAAAACAGGTACCTCTAAATGAGGAATAAAAGGGAAAAAACCAGCCACCAGAGATACAAGTGACCGAATCCCTACCTATAACCCAGCTCTACCTAACATTCATGACATACTCCGCAAGAAACAACCCATTCAATAATCCACCGAACGCTTAAGAAACATCTTTAAAGAAGTACCTGTCATCACTTTCCGCCGTTCCGGTACCAATTTTCGTGACCTACTTGTTCGTGTGAATCGCAAACAATGACAACACACCCAAGCCCCCTGTTGGCACATTCCGTTGTAACTCCAGACATGGCTGCCACACCTGCCCATACATTGACCATGGGAAAACATTATACACTTTCACCAACACAGGAGAAACAAGACAAATTAAACATCACATATACTTATGAAGCATAGGGCGTGTGAGGCGAGAGAAAAATTTTTTAGCGCCTTTTCCCACTCTTGCTCTCCGTTTTCAGCCTCGTTTGACTGCTCGCGCGTACGTACTTGAATAAGCAAAAAATACGGACTGTTTTGCAGTCTTATTGGGCGTTCGCCCCTACCATACGTCTTAAAAGAAAATAAGAGACAACTCGTAAGTCTAATCTTGATGACGCCTTTTCGGTGATCGCGATCTGACAAAATCATATTAAAGACGGACGGTAAGAAATTGATTGTTTAAATATCATTGAGTTTAAAATCTTTCAATATATGCTGATTAATAGAACGGTACCTTCGTACTGACCTGCTACGATTGCGCATTAAACGTCGCTTTTCAGGTGACCAGGACCGCAAGCTGGAAACATTTTCAAGAATGAGTGAAGATATTTTTAGTTTCGTTGCATTTAGACAATACACAGCTTAATAAAATACAAACAGATAACTTCAAATAGACCTACCGTCGCTTACGACTTCTCTTCTTCTCTGACTTCTTTTTTTTCCATTGTTCAAAATGGAATTAAGACGGAGATTTTGGAAAAGTGACCCATTATACGAAAACGCGGTTGGGCGTTAACTGTAGACACATGACACATCGAACTAAAGGGGAGCCAAAGGTCAAAACAAAGTGGGGGTGGGGGGCAGGGGGCTTCCGCGGCCTATGGGTTCATAGGGTAGACGGCTATACCATGCTAATGAGCCCTCTTAGGGTCGCCCCTGGGTCGAGACAGCTGTCCATGACTGCCCAGGGGTATAAGGGTGTGCGCATGCGTACTGCTCAAGCTGTGGGTTGGTGTGCAGGTGCCAATTGACGTTACGGTTTGCTATCTTCGTTTTGCTAAACAGTCACCTCGAATGCTTTTTGTCTGCTTCTAAAATTGCAATATTCTTTAGCGTTCGCTACGCGACCAATCGCCTTCCCCATGCACGTGTTACAAAACAAAAGACAGTCAAACTTAACTTAAAAGCACTTGTATTTACACATGTAAAATTTATAATAAGTTATTTGATACATATAGAAAACCATTGTGCTCATATTTACAGTTAGTGAGCAAGCACGTGTATTTTTGGGCAAGCGAGAAGTGCTTGTAATGGCATAAAAGCAGGAATGGCTCCGGGCTGTTTTGAAGCTAGCCGCTAACCAATCCACTTCCGGGGATGAAGGTGAATGAAGGATTGAACACAAGGCTGGGACGAAGGTGAAAAAGGGCTAATGGAGGTAGACGAAGGAGGATGAAGATAAACGAAGGCTAATGGGCGAGAATAAAGGGGGGAGCAGGTAAATCAAGGCTAACGGAGGCAGAAGAAGACGGATGAAAGTAAATGAAGGCTAATGGAGGTACATGAAGGGTGAAAGTGGATGAAGGCTAGCTAATGGGGGTAGATAAGGGGCGCTTTCAATTTAGCCCAAAATTCCGGAAATTTCGGTTGGAAATCAAATGGAACGGACCATTTCGGTTCGGTCCGACCAAAATATTTGGGACTATCTTTGAAGGTGGTCGGTCTACTTTGAAAGGTCCGGTCATTTCGGTTGGTTGGACTGAAATGTCCCTTTCCATTTGACAAATTGTTGTCCTCAGTGCGGCTCCTTTGTGTCCTGCTTGCAAGAACAATAAGGAAACGCGCGGTGGCTGGGGTTAGGTCTGTGCAACCGGAATGTACCGTTCTCTTTTGGCACGTATAATTTCCGAAGTCTCAAACGGGAAATTTTGTTGAATGAAAAGCTCACAAGGTGAATGAAAACTGATAGGGGTAAATGAAGTAGAAGAAGGGGAACGAAGTAAAATAATTAAAAGTAGAATAGAGGCGAATCAAGGAGTATGAAGGAGAACGAAGGTGTATATAAGGTAACGAGGGTCAATGGCGGTAAGAGAAAGTGAGGAAGTTAAGCTGTCGGCGCGGTCAGCGGTGTTCTTTCGAGAGGCACAGAACCATTCCTGCAAATAATGGCTAGCGCAGTTATGACGTAACTGAGAGTAGGGATAGTCGCAAAAAAATCTCACAAGAAAGGTTTTGCACTTAGCCTCGTTTCGAAAGTGAGAGTTTTTGGAACTCGGTAATGGCTTATTCAACAGCAAATTACATTCGCGCATTCTAACAAAACGCCTGCAATGCAAGCGTAACAGAAGTGAGAAGTAAGCGCGTGCGGTAGAATGAGACAAATGTTTACTAGCTGCTTATCTGTACGTATATACACCCCTCTAGGTTACTTGCCAAAAAGGTTATATTAGTTTGGCTACATGGTAGTCAACGCTGAAGTAGTTTGCGAATGAGGAGTTGCTGCAGAATAGCCGACTACTCAAAAGCTGGACCGCTCCCCCCCCCCCCGAAAAAAAAAAAAAAACGTGGCTACGTTGATACACAGAACGAGGCATATACGTGGCTAGGTGGCTGAGTGGCTATGCGGGTAAGTATTCTGCAGTTAAGCCACTGACGACTGTGGCAGCACACTGTAAGTTGTTGAAACTGGCTAGACAACTCACAAAGTCGCAGAGTAACAGGATTGATTTCCGTCATTCTTTCTGGGTCCAGTCTTCGAGAGAGGCGCGCAGGTACATTTCCCCAATCCGCGGCTACAAATTGTTAGCCACACAGAATTAGCCTGGAAAAAGGTCGCACGCTTAGGGCGTCAACATGCCGCGCAACGACGTTAAAATACGTCGTCAACTGTAACATACAGAGACAAAGTACTGCTGAGGAAGTTTCATTTTAACGGTCGCAGCAGACGAATTCGACTTAAGATACTAAAATTGAGCACTACAGCACATACATACGTGGAAAGCGTGCCAAGGATCGGCGTGTCTCTTTTGAGAATTCTGTCTCTTTATGTCCATCGCTATTAGAGATAACGGCTAGAAACAACAGTAGGCGACATTGTTGTAGAGGTGCCCATTAAGAGAAACGTATCAGTCTCTATATCTTCCCTTACAAGGCGAAAAATCCAATAGTAGGGGGAGAGGAAGAGGAACAAGATTTTTCCCCTTACCCCTTCCCCCTTCCATTGCTTCCTGAGAGTTTAGCAACAGGCTGTTTTCGCCCTGTGTTCCTGACTTTTACTTTCATCCATCATGTGGGGTAAACGCTGATGGTGATGGTTTCCGAAACGTTACCGTAACGATGTATCCTGCAGAAGGCCACGTCCTATTTCCCTCGGATGATGTTTCTTACATTTTTTTTGGCTCCAGGCTGGGCTTTGGTTCAAGACTACCGACGGACATAATAAATCCCTGACTATTTGCATCGACTATTTTTGCCCCTGCCAAAAAAAAAAGAAAAGAAAACTATGTTAATACAAGGTTAAGTATTGGCCGAGTTGCCCCAAGCCTCTGTTTCAAAACGAGGCTAAGTGCGAAGCCATTGGAAAGAAAATGAATTTTTTATTATCATAAAATAAATAAAACTCATTTTCAAAAGAAAGGTTTTGCCCTTACCCTTGTTTTTAAAGTAAGAGATTTTTGAACTTTCAAGTGGCCTTTTTGGACTGCGTTTACCCTCATTTAATCTAGTACGAGCCTTTTACGCCTATAAAATAAGCCCTTTGCCAGTGCTTGGCAGCAAATCATTGACGTGGTAGAAAACCACCATACTGGAGGCGTACTGGCACAAGAATGAAAATAAACAAAGGGAATTATAGTTTTAAATGATATATGAGCCTTTTGTTTGTGTTCTCCCAAAGCGTCTCTTGCTTGGCGGTTTTGTACCACGTGAATTACTAGCTGCAAAGGGCCTATTCCCCACGTGACAAACTGAAGCAATGCGAAAACAGTATACCGGGTTATAGACACCAAAGCCAGGTTGGAGGCAAATTCAAGACCCTCTACGGTACATTGTATTTAAAATAACAAAAGAGAGACAATCGGATTCCTATTGACTTGGGAAGCCAAAATAAGGCAACAAAATTTAATGATATCAAAGACAGACATATGTGTGGGCCGCAATCGGAAACATCATGGAGATTCCACCTTTAGAGCAAACCCCGGGGGTACTCCCTATAATGGCCTATGCGGGAAGGCTCTGCCCGAAAGGAGTACCTTTTTAACCCTTCAGGTATATGAAAGGGGACGAGGGATTTCGCCCGTTAAACTATATGGAAGGGTAAGGAAATCTGTCAATTCAATCTGAAAAAAGGCTGTACAGGGCTAAGAGATGGCATTTTATGGCAATGAAAAAGGCGGGGAAACGTTCTAGGTTTGTGATTAATTCATTTTTTAAGGACAGCGAAAAGAAAAGGGTACCTTTTCTGTCAAAGGTGGTACATAAAAAGGGTGAGGGGTTGGACCTCGGGGCGGGACCTCCCCGTATATAAAGTTGTTGAGTACCCACTTCTAGGGGGAGCAACTTCGTAAGGTCGTTACAATTCTCAAGAGCCATCTTGCAAATACCGCAATTTAGACCCTAAAATATCTCAAACCGCGAGGAAAAATGTTGCATTTACGGTTATTGCCTATATTTTAAGTCTCCCAAAACGTTTGCGAACTGATCCGACCCAACCTTGAAATTTTACCTGTTTGAATCCGTGAGGTCGCCATTCACGCTGTAAGACGAGTAATTTCCGTGAGCTATGTACGGAACAGACGAAGAGGCCTGGGGCTGCCTGCTAAGTGACTGCTGCGGGTTGAGGCTACCGGAAGTGCGTCCGTATCTGTCATTTGAGAGACTGTGCGTTGAGTCAGAAGTAGACAGGGTTTGTAGCGAGTGGCTCGAGGCTCCGCGCGTGTTAGCGACGCGACGGCGGGCTGTGAAAATCAATGTCGAATAAAGAGCATTTGTAGTTAAAGAAAGGATCCGAGATTATGAACTGTATTAACTGAACTAGGAACTTCACTTTACCCCACAAAAGGTCCGTCTTCACCCTCACACTAGGGAGTTTTAGCATCGACCACGGCGACGGCGACGGCAGCGAAAATGTCACTTTTAAAATGAATTAGCTTTTTTTCAAACTTTGTCTCGTTTATTCCAATTCGCTGACAATGTCTCTCTTCTCTTCCCGAGAGTTGATTTCTTGGGGACCGCACTAAAGTTTAGAAAGAGAAAGAAAATTTCGTTGTTTACGTCCTCCATAAAACGTGAAATTAGGCATTTTCACGTCCTAGTCGTGCAGTAACGGCAAAGAAATGTACAAAAAAACGTGATGCACGTGCAAAAATGTTGTTTTGCTTGATAAGCCTATTGCTGTTTTGACGTTCTCGTTGCCGTCACCGTCGTCGTTGCTAAAACTCCCTACTGAGAGAGAAAGGGGGAGGCGATGGAGGCCACTGAGACATGTGATATGCGGATATGAGCGTCCAAAGGATAAACCCTTGTAAAGGACAGCGAAGGGTACCTGGAGGCAATACCACACTGGTGGGCCTAAGTGAAGGCTAAACAGCTGGCCATGGCTTCCAAACTACTACCGGGCAATACATATTCGGAGACCGTGCCTGGGGAGTGAATTTTAGTGCTTCCCAGCCTGTTCCAGAATCCAACATAGTGAAGAAAGCGGATCGAGAAAAGTTGCGCGAAAACTGCAAGGGGGCTGGGGAGAGACAATGTATTCGAACCTGTAAGCATTGTTTTCAATGGCTCATTCCAGTATACCCTATGATTAGCCAATGGCAACAGTTTACTTCAACACTTACATCAATAATCTGCTCATGCTGTCCTTCGGCAGCATAGTATAAAACTGCTCTAGTGAGGCCTTAAACTGCTGTTTAAAAAGGAAAATCTAAAATCCAGGCTTTCGTCAATCAACGGCATCATCAGGGATGAGAAAATATTCCGCGCGCGCTTTATATATGCAAAGAAAGTGTGGGGTGAAATGTGTAAAAAATGTGACGTATGACTTACGTCAATCGTTTTGCTTCGCGCGCGCAGAGTCTAACAAACATGTCGAGCAGGTGAAAGCCTCCTACACCGCACATTTTGACACTTTGACATTTAAAATTTTGACTCGAGAAACAGTTTTTCACGAAGTGGTCGGAGTAGTGGGCCGATTGAATGGGATCCATTTAGGTTTCTTGGGAACTGACCATCCACCCCTCCCCTAGCCCAACANCCAACCTTGAAATTTTACCTGTTTGAATCCGTGAGGTCGCCATTCACGCTGTAAGACGAGTAATTTCCGTGAGCTATGTACGGAACAGACGAAGAGGCCTGGGGCTGCCTGCTAAGTGACTGCTGCGGGTTGAGGCTACCGGAAGTGCGTCCGTATCTGTCATTTGAGAGACTGTGCGTTGAGTCAGAAGTAGACAGGGTTTGTAGCGAGTGGCTCGAGGCTCCGCGCGTGTTAGCGACGCGACGGCGGGCTGTGAAAATCAATGTCGAATAAAGAGCATTTGTAGTTAAAGAAAGGATCCGAGATTATGAACTGTATTAACTGAACTAGGAACTTCACTTTACCCCACAAAAGGTCCGTCTTCACCCTCACACTAGGGAGTTTTAGCATCGACCACGGCGACGGCGACGGCAGCGAAAATGTCACTTTTAAAATGAATTAGCTTTTTTTCAAACTTTGTCTCGTTTATTCCAATTCGCTGACAATGTCTCTCTTCTCTTCCCGAGAGTTGATTTCTTGGGGACCGCACTAAAGTTTAGAAAGAGAAAGAAAATTTCGTTGTTTACGTCCTCCATAAAACGTGAAATTAGGCATTTTCACGTCCTAGTCGTGCAGTAACGGCAAAGAAATGTACAAAAAAACGTGATGCACGTGCAAAAATGTTGTTTTGCTTGATAAGCCTATTGCTGTTTTGACGTTCTCGTTGCCGTCACCGTCGTCGTTGCTAAAACTCCCTACTGAGAGAGAAAGGGGGAGGCGATGGAGGCCACTGAGACATGTGATATGCGGATATGAGCGTCCAAAGGATAAACCCTTGTAAAGGACAGCGAAGGGTACCTGGAGGCAATACCACACTGGTGGGCCTAAGTGAAGGCTAAACAGCTGGCCATGGCTTCCAAACTACTACCGGGCAATACATATTCGGAGACCGTGCCTGGGGAGTGAATTTTAGTGCTTCCCAGCCTGTTCCAGAATCCAACATAGTGAAGAAAGCGGATCGAGAAAAGTTGCGCGAAAACTGCAAGGGGGCTGGGGAGAGACAATGTATTCGAACCTGTAAGCATTGTTTTCAATGGCTCATTCCAGTATACCCTATGATTAGCCAATGGCAACAGTTTACTTCAACACTTACATCAATAATCTGCTCATGCTGTCCTTCGGCAGCATAGTATAAAACTGCTCTAGTGAGGCCTTAAACTGCTGTTTAAAAAGGAAAATCTAAAATCCAGGCTTTCGTCAATCAACGGCATCATCAGGGATGAGAAAATATTCCGCGCGCGCTTTATATATGCAAAGAAAGTGTGGGGTGAAATGTGTAAAAAATGTGACGTATGACTTACGTCAATCGTTTTGCTTCGCGCGCGCAGAGTCTAACAAACATGTCGAGCAGGTGAAAGCCTCCTACACCGCACATTTTGACACTTTGACATTTAAAATTTTGACTCGAGAAACAGTTTTTCACGAAGTGGTCGGAGTAGTGGGCCGATTGAATGGGATCCATTTAGGTTTCTTGGGAACTGACCATCCACCCCTCCCCTAGCCCAACATTTTGCCCTAAGTGAGAAGTAAGTGATAATGTTGGGTTAGGGGAGGGGTAGGTGGGTAGTTTCCCATAAACCTAAATTGATCAATTGAATGTACTTGAAAAGATCCTTTCTCTTCCCTTCTCTCTTCCGCCGTTTTTCGCTCTTTTGCACTGAACGACTGACCTGATCATCCTTGCTGGATTTTTCTGCTATCCTTCATGGATTCCCCCTAACACCCTTGACAGGGCCGCTTACATCACAACGTAATCTAGAACAGTGACCGATTTCTGCGCAAAAATGCTGGTGTTTATCCTCGTTTTACCTTTCTCTTGCTGTTGTTCAAAGGTCCTTAGTAAGGTGCCATTAGGAAAATCATTTCTTAGTGCAGTGGTTCCCCAGTTACGGTCTGTGTTGTTATTCAGTTGAACTGTAGTGACCTGAGATACAAGAAAGCGAATGAACGCATCAAATAAGGAATAAAGATGCGAAGAACAATTTCTAAGGTCAAGTAGTTAGAGATGGTCCGTGTAAGATTTTTAGTTGTGACATTGAGTCACAAAATATCTTTAGCACTACCGTGCTGGTTCCCACCTTGCTGAGCTCTGTAGACTGGCAGCAGTCTCTTATTATTCTTTCAAAAAAGCCGGTTAGTTAAGTTTCACGCGTGTCACGCGAGAAGCGAGGGTGACTCTTATTCTTTCAAAAAAGCCGGTTAGTTAAGTTTCACGCGTGTCACGCGAGAAGCGAGGGTGCCTCTCCTATTTCGCACCTTCAACTGCGCGCGTGGCCATTTTCGTCGTTCAAGCGTTTAGCTCGACGGATTAGGACTATTAAGACTATGTTCACATTATAAGGGATAGCTTTCTGTGGAGCCACGAAACCTGGACAACCTTACCACTCAACGCTCTAAAGGGGTTCTCATTTTCTGTACCTATGTGCACCCTAATTCATTTAATCATGACTGAGTGAAAACGCTGGACAGTCTTCAATAGAAACATTCTAAGCAACCTACCCGAAGGGGGGCCTGGGAACGCGTCGTCACTATTCCTGGGAGGCTGGGTTCTAAAGCAGACGTCATATTTTGCATTCCACCCTGCCAAGGAAAGTCACATGGGAGGTCACATGTCAGCATTAATAAGAACAGGGAAATTAGAAGGGGAGAAATCTCGGCGAGAGGAGAATAGATTGTAAAAAAGAAGGTATAATGAAAGAGTAGGTTTGATCGATGAGTAGGGCAAACAAACATTAATCAGGAATTGCAACCTGTTTGTGGAACAGCCTAGATAAGACCTCAAATTAAGTAAGAATCATAGGGATTTTAAACAGAAACTGAGGCAAATATTGTTACATAAATTTCTTGATCCCGCGAGCGCTTCGTAGGTTTTAACCTTCTCTTGTATCATAAGAATTTTAAACGGAAAGTTAGGTAATTTTAAATTTTTTTTGGGGGGGGGGGAGGGGGTATTTTTATATATACTTGATAATGAGTTATATAAAGCTCTGTCTTGTATCACTGAAAAGCCCCGCAGGGGAGTGTACAATAAACTTCTTACTATTGTTATTAACCTGCTGCTCGATGAAGTACATTTCAGCTTTGGCTTTCTCGTCACCTGAGACAGGAATCCCATCAATGCACAGAAGATTGGGCATGCGGTATACAAGTAGCGGCCGGTGAAGAAGACGACGGGTAACCTAAGGAATATATGGCAAATGTAACTAAACAGCAACAGAACAAGATGTTGTCTAAGGAGGCACATTAACAGGCTGACAAGCTGATGCCACACGAACTTACTTTTAAAGCTGAAATCAAATGTTGAATGACCGCTATAATGATAGCTTACACACATGTATGTATGTGTGTGTGTGTACTGGCCAGACCATGGTTGGTTTACGTATGTCAATTGCCGTTACGTTTGTCTCACACATGTATAACTCAGTCCCACAACTAACTAAACCTTTGACCACTTCGACTTGAACCTTTGATAACCTGGGTCTCCGTATAACTTGAGCTTCTAAAAATCGAACTTAGAAAAACAGTCTCTTTCTTAACATTTTCGCAACAACTTAACGCTCTCAAAACTAAAACTGATATATGCATTGAAATCTACAAAGCTTGTACATTTTTGCTGATCAGGTCTTCTTTACATCCTACGTTCTGCAGCATATTCACCTGCGGCCCCTTGCAGTTATTCATTTACAATTGGTATGCACTTATACTCTGACGGTTGAAATTATACGAATTATACTCTGCTATTTGCAATTCACCTGTCAGTCCATGGGTACGATCCTTAAGTCGGGATTTAGCCAACGTGACAGGCGTTGAAAGGATAAGAGGAAGGAGGAATTCGGGCGCGCGAGAGGGCGAGGGTTTCCTCCCCGCACGCTCCTCGTTCCCCCCTCGCTCTCTCACGTGCCTGAATTCCCCCATCCTCTTTCCCATTTAACGCCTAGCACGCAGGCTAGTAATTATTTATTTATTATCCACACAATGATAGAAATTACAAAAAATATAAGATAAAATAAAAGAAAAAAGAAGTGGCAAGGAGACCTAACAGAAACTATAGAAGCTTATGAGAGGTTAGGTCTCCTAGAACTACGGACTATAGCTGATTAAATCAAGTGTAGAAAAAGATGGTGTTAAGTCAAAGGTGGAAAAGCTTTGAGATCGGTTTTCATATTTACTTTGTGAGTACTTAAGTATTTATTGATGACTTAAGAGTGGGATTTTGAAGGTGGAAAAGCTAACAAACACAATTTTTTTTAAACTCACCGCATTATTAATAACAGACAGTTCAACAAGGTGCCTCAAACATTCTAGCCTTTCCAGCTCAGCTATGTCCTAGGGTAGAAAATTAAAAAATATATATATAAGATCATTGTTTGCAGAGAGAAACGTAAAGCCTGTACCTAACGAGGGCAAAATTACTCTTTAAGAAGCCTCAACTTGAAGGAGAGACATCAAGAAAGGCTTATTTGTTTGACAATGTATGCCCGACGCCACCATAAAAACGGTGACAATTTTGAAGGTAACTTACTTGAATACGGTTCATTCCCAAATACAACCGCTGAAGATTTTGAAGCGGCTCAAGGTTAGTTAATTCCCGTATCCTGTTTTCTTCCATGTGTAACTCGGTGACATTCCACTGACTCATAAATGACGTGCTTGAGATACCCTGCGGGAACCATAGGCAAATTTAAGTAAATACCAGGCGCTATAGGTACATTTCAATCAGGGGCGGACCTTTCCTTAACGCTATGTTCACACTATACAAGATGGCTTTTGCGCCGTCACGAAAATCATACCGGAAAGGGCTTCTGTTTACACAGAAGAACGGTGATTTTGGCGCGATTTCTGCAACGGCGGGAAGCTGAGTCGCGCCGATCCCTAAAGAGGAGAGTCACATATTGGACAGGCGTTCATACTATGCATGGTAGCTTTTTATGTCGGCACGAAAGCCATACCGGAGAGAGCTTCTGTTTACACATAAGAATGGTGATTTCGGCGCGATTTCTGTAAAACGGAGGGAAGTTACGCCGCGCCGATCTCGAAAGTGGAGCGTCATATATCGGATAGTTTTTGCGCCAAACTTTGGTGCAATGTGAACACCTATTCAGTCCGCCGCAAAAGAAAATAAGTATGAGCGAAGACTAGAACGCACTGAGATGTGTAAATATTTAGGAGTGAGGACTGGAATTTAATGCACCAAACCCTCTCGGCCAATCGCGCCGGCACGATTTTCGATGTACGCGAACGACTTGTGTCGTCCCGGAACGTTGCTGTTTACACGGCACGAAAAACTATCCGGTATAGTCTAACGTTCCTTTGTACATGGAACACGAGGTAAAATACGCTCCCTCCAATCGCACTACACTATTGATGCAGATATCTTGACTGTTAAAATAGCTTTGAACAATTAGTGTTTGCCCCCAAAACTTGCACACGTTAAGAAAATAGTCTTTCTGGGGAAAAGTCTTTGACTTCTTCAGGCAATACTATAGTATAGGATAAATCATGTTCTATTTTCGAAAATTATTACCTTGATTTTATTTCGATCGAGAACAAGTTCTCGGAGTTCTAGTAGTCCCTCAAGTCCTTCTATTTTGCCGATATCATTTCCTACAGAGAATAATAATACGACTTGTAAAAAAATTAGCTCCCGGTCAGTTTTGCGCTTTATATAAAAGTTAGATAAAGAAAGGCAAAGGCGCAGTTTGAACTTAGAAGGCCCACACCGCCAGAGTTTATCTCGGTTACAGAAGAGCGAAACATTGACGAGTGTTAGCTACTAATAGGTTACTGCCCCATCCACCACAACTGCCACCCTCTCAAACCATACATGGCCGAGTGGACTAAGACAAATCGGTGGACTGGCCTTTACCAAACAAGAGACAACGATAATATGGAAAAGTTTCTATTCAAATAGAAGCCTATTGACCTAGTGCCTCGATTTCTCTAATGAGGCTTGGGTCACAGCGTACTTAATATTCAGGCTATTTATACATTCTTATTTTGTGCCAAAAAAACTCTCAGCCGATCAGAGCAGAGTATGATTTTCTGGAAAAGAACAGTAATGTCAGATGGTAAAGTGTGACTCTAAGTCACATTACGTATTCAGTGACAAGTGGCTCAACCTGAACCAGAAAGAAGAAAGGAGAAAAGCTTTCTCCTCGGGATGAAAGTCATCAGAATTTGGCGAGGAAAGCGATTCTTCAAATTTCCGCGGGAAAAGAAATCTAAAAACAGACAGGAAAGAATAACGCGACGTGGCACTCATTGGTAGCGGATGGACTACGGATTCACATTAAACAACACGAACGGAATCCAAAGTTCGAACGTGAAAGCCGACCTGTGATCTAAGATTCGACGCGTCCATCCCGAAGAAGTACACATCACATCCGCACAATTATCGGTGACGTGACTTATTAACTAGGGTCCTCTCAACACTGCTTTAAAATGGCGGTGTGTGAAAGACCCTCGGATGAACTGTCCGCAAGCTCCGAGAATCCAACAGTATTCCCACATGTGTTTAAAGATGAAGGGCTAACTATCTACGAAGGTTATTTTAAACCATGAACAGCAAAAGAAAGGTCTAACATAGAAAAAAGGTGATCACTTAACTTTTAAAAGTTTTTAGCCTACCTTGTAAGAAAAGAGCTCTTAAATTAGTCAGACGAGAGAGCTGCAAGGCGGCCATATCAGTGATGCCGTTGTATCTGTCGTAAAAAGGAAAAAGCGTACAAGTCTGAAGGAAACATTAACCGCAAAAATTTTAATATGTATTTTTCAGTTAACCTCAGAAAATATAATCGAAACCCACACACGGGACGTTCCATGGTGTCGATGTCTAATTCCGTCAATGAATTTGCGTACACATTGTTCACCCCTTTCACATCTTGTTGTTAACCTTCCCAACGTTACCGCAAATACAAAGTCAAAAACGCGCGCTTTTCGAGTGACTTATCTTTGCTGGATGTCCGTCATAACTAAAATAAACTGGATTTTGATTAATTCAACCGAAAATTAATTGGAAGTCAAGGGTCTAACTCAGACATTGAAAACTGGCCGTCCAGAAGGCATGTTTTCCCTTAAAATTTTAAGAGATTAAGTGAGTTTTCCTTGTATTCCTTCCGAAAATGGCCGTCCATAGGACGGCTAGAGATCCCTTCTGGTTAAAACCGTGGTCAAACTATTTAAAGACAACTTCTACTTTCAACTCGAAAGCTACGGATAGAGGAAGGACATTCAATAGCGAAGCTTCATAGCTAGGAAAATCTATCCATCCAAGAAATTTTGGTAGTCACGTGACCGTCCGTCCTTCCGTCCGTCAGATCACACGGAAACCAATGTAAAATCTCAGACTTTCTAGCTAGTGTGGGAGCCTGCAACCTGATATTGCACATCCATGTTGTCGTCAATTGACAGCCTTCAAAACAGGGTATCCGCTGACTAGTATTACACGACCATATCGCGGGCTTAGGTATCGACCCTTCGTGTTTCAACTGATCGCAGACTCAACTTTAAGTGGATTTCTTTGCGATGATTACATTGTTTAAATTAAATTGTAGATTTCTTAACTGGAGCTTCGCTTTTAGATTTGGGTAAATCTATGTATTATGTATTTATTACCCAAGGTGTAGAACTTCAAGGTTAGGAAGAACTGGAGTAAAATTCTCCGGGTTGGTTATCTCTGATGCTACGGAAAAGTCAGTGCCTCGCTTTGGTGCGTTCGCTGGTGACGTTGCCTTCGGCTTTGCAATCACGCTTTCGACATGATTGTGGTTCAGACAGAGGACCTGAGAGGGACATAGATAAAACCATATAATTTAGTAGGGTCTAAGATCTTTCATTTTCATTCTTTAAACTGGTCTCTTCTCATTTTCGTCTAAGCAAGGTACTGTTCTAAAACAGTGACGAAACAAAAAAATATATATCAGGTAGCTTTTACCTTAAGATTGACGAGGTTTACAAGGCCGCCAAAAGAGGTCAACGAGTTATGCTCCAGGTTTACACTGAAAAAGAATGTAACGTTAACTTTATATGGAACAATTGCAAATTCTGCACCACTAGCTAAGTTACAGTGGAACCTCGTTATAACAAAGTACCGAGGGACTGGCAAAATTCGTTCGCTATAACGAGGTTGCGTTATATCGAGGTACTTTTCCATATATTTTCGTATTACTGGGGTAAACAAAATCGGTCGTTATACAGGGAAATTCGTTATATATAGGTTAGTTATATCAAGTATCCAATGTAACTAGTTACCTGGTAATTCTTTCTGGCGAGGAACGTTGGTAGTTTTGAATATTGCACGCCCGTTTTCGCTCGTTCACGAGAGGAAGAGAATGCCAAGGACCTGAGCTGAACTAAGCACATGACAGTGATAATGTAATCTACTTCCCAGGGCTTTACACTTTTGGAGCAAGAGGAGATATGTCTGAATACGAGGCCGATGAAGTGCCTTTCCTCGTTTTCTCGACTCGTGACAGAAATATTCCGGTGACACAAAAGCAATGATTGACTGTGGGCTCAGGTCTCTAGAGACTAAGGTGATGGAGGGGGGTGGGGTGGGGAGGAAGAGGGGTGTCGTGGAGAGACTAACCTTCTCAAGTTAATGAACACATCTTTGGTTCCCAAATCCACAGTTCTTAGGCTACAGTGAGGTAAATCAAGTTCTCTTAGCTCTGAGAAGTTTGCATGACCCAGGCGCTCGGCGATGAAATCTGGAGTAAGCCTGTAGAANAGACAGAGGACCTGAGAGGGACATAGATAAAACCATATAATTTAGTAGGGTCTAAGATCTTTCATTTTCATTCTTTAAACTGGTCTCTTCTCATTTTCGTCTAAGCAAGGTACTGTTCTAAAACAGTGACGAAACAAAAAAATATATATCAGGTAGCTTTTACCTTAAGATTGACGAGGTTTACAAGGCCGCCAAAAGAGGTCAACGAGTTATGCTCCAGGTTTACACTGAAAAAGAATGTAACGTTAACTTTATATGGAACAATTGCAAATTCTGCACCACTAGCTAAGTTACAGTGGAACCTCGTTATAACAAAGTACCGAGGGACTGGCAAAATTCGTTCGCTATAACGAGGTTGCGTTATATCGAGGTACTTTTCCATATATTTTCGTATTACTGGGGTAAACAAAATCGGTCGTTATACAGGGAAATTCGTTATATATAGGTTAGTTATATCAAGTATCCAATGTAACTAGTTACCTGGTAATTCTTTCTGGCGAGGAACGTTGGTAGTTTTGAATATTGCACGCCCGTTTTCGCTCGTTCACGAGAGGAAGAGAATGCCAAGGACCTGAGCTGAACTAAGCACATGACAGTGATAATGTAATCTACTTCCCAGGGCTTTACACTTTTGGAGCAAGAGGAGATATGTCTGAATACGAGGCCGATGAAGTGCCTTTCCTCGTTTTCTCGACTCGTGACAGAAATATTCCGGTGACACAAAAGCAATGATTGACTGTGGGCTCAGGTCTCTAGAGACTAAGGTGATGGAGGGGGGTGGGGTGGGGAGGAAGAGGGGTGTCGTGGAGAGACTAACCTTCTCAAGTTAATGAACACATCTTTGGTTCCCAAATCCACAGTTCTTAGGCTACAGTGAGGTAAATCAAGTTCTCTTAGCTCTGAGAAGTTTGCATGACCCAGGCGCTCGGCGATGAAATCTGGAGTAAGCCTGTAGAAAGACGAACTATATGCTTGAATCAGAGTCTTCTCATTGAGATCAATATAAACTGAGTCACTTGTCTGAAATGTCACAAACCTTCCTCCAAATGTATCCTTGGCAAGACTGCCTTCTGATGTTTCCTTCAAAACACAGAATAAGAAAGGAACTGAGATGCATAGAAGGAAAAAAAAGTCTTTAAAACAGAGATTGATGAAAAGATCACGTACTAACATGACGTGTAAACAATAACAGCAGCAATGTGGCCAATAGTCAAACTAAGGAAGTTTTTGTAACATATAGGCGAATCCTTACTGACGTCATTGTTTACAGTCTTGTCATTAGCATACGAGTTAACCCATAGAAGCCGTCGCCGTATATACAGATTAGGTTGAAAAGTTGCAAGAGTTGGTTAATTCGAGCAGTTTGTGCAAGTTTTAGCTCCCCAGTTGCAATCAATAACAAAGGACATATAGGCAATCAAAACTGCGAAATGCGGGGTGGCAAAACGTTGATGAGCTCATACATTCAGAATTCTTTGTAAAGTTTAGGGTTTTTCAAAGAGAATTTCTCCGAAACTATTGAAGAAGTCGGGCTCAAAATTTTAGAGATAACTGAAATTGTTTTACTCTTTCAATATTGAGAGTTTATAACATCAGCTTCAGCAGATAATGATAAGCAAATGTTAATGAGGCAAAAAATGTAAACAAGGATTCTACTATAACCCTACCACAGCCAATCCGTCCAGAGCTTTCAATGACGTCAAGTGGTAAACAACGAACAAGCGGTAATTTTGGCCAGCGGAAGCCGTAGGATTACCACAGAGGTCAAGGATAAGAAGATTAGGTATGGTCTAGGAAAAAAATACAAATAAAGTATTAATTCTGAGGATCACTGACTGATACATCTTTACAGGGAAGACTGAAAGATAATTATACATCTAGCCGAATTTGTGATAACGAACGTAACGAAATTTGCCGCTATTTGAGTGAAAAAGGCCAAAAGGCGGGGTTTTGACGCCCAATAAGCTCCAAAATCGAAGCAGCGAAGGAAAAGAAAGGAGAAAAAGAAAAAGTGAGGAAGAAGAAAGGAGGAGAAGAGAAAAAAGCAATGGTTGCACTCTTAGTTTTTATAATGGCTACTTTGGCCGAAAAAAAAAAGAACTGTTTGACGGAAGCGATCTATCTGGGGGTAACTTTTTCAAAAATCCGGCAAGACATAAATTGAGATAAATATGTTTTACCTTTAGGTTAAATATCTCCCGGATGTTGGTCAGCTGGTTGTTGCCAATGTAAAGTTCTTGAAGATTTTGATTATTCTGAAAGAAGACGCAGCGATTAAATCTCAAAACAAATTCTGTCGACTCTTTTAAGAAGAACAACAGTAAGGTCAGCACTGGAGATTGATTTGGCGCAAGAATTTCCAAGAATTTCTTAATCACATAAAAACCCCTTGCCTCGTACCACGTTAACCATAAACCTAGCCTGCATAACAGGCGTTATTTTTTTTCGCGTTTTTCGGGCAAGCGAAGGCAAGCGCGAAGCGAGCGTGGGGCACCAGACACGCACCACAGGGGAAAGCGCAGAAAAACCGTGCCTTTCCGCGTCGCGCGTGTCTGTCGCTCCTCGCTTGCTTTGCGCTTGGCTTCGCATGCCCCTTCCATGACCCTTTGCGGTAACCTGACCCAGGAGCCAGCCTGCCTGTACTCTTCCCATATTTGCTTAGGAGCCTAGGTACAAAACATTGAAAAAAACTTGGAAAACATTTCCCTCGTTATCTGAACAAAAAACACGACCATTTTTTTTAGACAAATAGAAAGCGCTCAGTTAAAAAAAAGGCTCCTAGGCTCTTGGCTTAGAAACGTGAACAACGTTACCTGGAGCCCACGAAGGTAGGTGATGGCGTTGTTTTCCACAGACAAATATCTCAACTGTGGTAGTTTTTCCAGGACTCCGGTGTCAAGGGACGTAAGATTGTTACCGGCTAGACTTAGCCAGGTTAACTTTGTTTGTTTGGAAAGACCTGAATCAAAAGACAGCGCAAAAGCATTGGTCACACAGAGTTTAGGGAGTTTTAGTTATGTTATTCTAGAATAGAATGCTGTAAGATAGTTTGACCTCGCAATATGACCCGCCATAATAATTATAACCAGAAACTCATTTCTGGTATAACGCAAAAAAGCGCGGGAAATTGAAGGAGTTAGTAACCGCTTGGTATGGACATGGCTCATGCAAACTGTCTTTAAAATTACCTTCAAATTTGCTGATACAGTTGTTTTCAACTGAAAGCTCCTCAAGATGAATGCAAGATTCGAGACCCTGAAAACAAAAAGAACAAAGCTCTTTACAAACGAGTCCACGAGTATAGCGTTCCCTTTAATATGCAGGACTGAACGATAAAAGGTCTTTGTGGACGGTGTTTGGAACTGAAAACGCTGGTATTGTTGGAGATAGAAGAGAGTTTAAGATACCACGTCACACGACTGCGAAGGCTACGAAAGCTCACTAAAAAGGGGCTTCGTGTTCATTGAAACTTAACGCTATTATTCCAACTCGCTCAATTTGTCAAATGTAGGAGAGCTCTCCTGGAGTTAAATTCTTATGGAAAATATCCAAGTTTAAAATAGGGGAAAATATTTGCTCCGGTTTTTTACGTTGGGGTTTTCCATAAGACGTGGAATTCAGTAATTTCATGTCATGTTCGTGCGGGCGTGAACATTCCAAATAGTGTGCTGCGCGTACAGAGTTTTGGTTTTTCTCTTTCGACATTCTCGATCTTGAGTCCCTAATATGTCAGCCGGAATTCGCCTAAGATTGGCAAGACAAGCAGGCACTCGTGGTCTTTTTGTTCACTTTTACAATATTTATACCTCTATCTTGGTGAGATCGTTGTTGTTAAAAGAAGCCCACCGCAGATTCTCCAGTTGTTCCATATTCGCTAACTTGCCGAGATGTTGGTTGTCAAGATTGACTGTTGTGACCTAATAAAAAAGGGATACGTTTATGGAATTAAGTCTAGGAGATTGTTTACATATATTAAGATAACAGCTCATTGTTCAAATTCATCCAGTTTCACATCTCGCAATAGTTTAAAACACGTATTTCTTGTCAGCTTTCCCGCTCCTTAGTAGAGATTTTCAGGCGAGCCTTCCGTCCAGGGCTGTTATTGGTTTGATGAAACAATAGGTAAAGGACCCAATAGAGAGCTTTAGTTTTTAAGACGAGGATGACTACGAGATTTTCTTAATACCAAGTAGTGCTCACGAGTGAGCCAGCGTCATTTTGGCGAGGAAAAGCCATTGTCGATTTGCCAATCAGGACGAAAGGAAATCCAAAAACGCACTTCCGGTAATTCGTTGAGTCCGTAGGAAGCCCAGAAAAAGGATCTCGGCGATGCTTCGCAGACATTACTAACAGGAGTTAAATTACGTCTGTGACGCAGGTTATCATAGTTGAGTATGCCCATCAAAGCAATGAATAGACGGTGACCGTGAAAACGACAACAGTAGACAACATATTGGTAACATAAAAACATAAAACGTTATGACGTTACTTTTTGAAACCACTGGCTATCATCGTCCATTAACTTGACGGGTTTATTCTGGCTGTTTGTCAAGATAGCTTGCGCAGTCGGTACCAAGCTCAAAGTCCGTGGTTTACTCTGGTCTGTGCGAGCATGCGCGAGGATTGAAAACGAGGAGGGGCGGGAAGCAGCCGCCATCTTTAATGCTGTCGTCATCTCTTCGTCCGAGACGTTCACACCATCAAGACACTCCAAGTTTTTCAACCTTCCAAGAGCTCGCATACGCAAAGTTTCAGGCTGAAACATAAAAGATGACTCACAATGAAAGTGAACGACTTTATCGAATTAAAGTAACACATCTGGCAACTTTTTAAAGCAAATTGAACTCTCCCTTGACATAAAAAATAAGATCGACACCACCCAAAAACTGACATAATTGCGCCAGCCAGTCCAAAAGCTTTAGAGAAAATTAACTGTAGAGATAATTGAATGTATAATGCGGCCTGACTTTGAGGAATATCCCAAACCATTTAGGTTTTCTAGACCAGTCTTGTCAGAGGTTTAATAATAATAATAATAATAATAATAATAATAATAATAATAATAATAATAATTATTATTATTATTATTATTATTATTTTTATGTTTAATTGAGGTTTTGTAATAAAGATTCTTTTCGATTATAATAATAATAATAATAATAATAATAATAATAATAATAATAATAATAATAACACTAATAACTGTTTATTCACAACTGAAAAGGAGATGAAGAGGTTAACCCTATCTAGGTGCAGAACCAAAAGGTTATTTGCGCTTTGGGGTCAATTCACCACTGACTTCTATTACTACAAAAGCCCTACATTGCACAAGAAAGCCAATCCCTGAAGAATTCTGGTAGTAGCAGTTAACAATGATGTCAGCACGCAAATGGCCCATTGGTACGCATGTGAGTAAGACTGTTACAAGGCCTTAGTTCTGGGCCAAGGTACGCGCGATGTTTGGACTGTTAAAAAAGCCATTGTCGATTTGCCAATCAGGTTCGACGGAAATTTAAAGCACATTTCCGGTAATTCGTTGAGTCTGTTTGGGACCCAGAACAAAGATATCAGGGAACTTAAGCACCAGATCTTCTTGGTACCACGGACGCCAACCGGAAGTATTTTTGCAGCATGACAGCCACTGCGCTTGTCAAGACGTTCTTGAGTTGCGGCCACAGACTTCAAACGCGAGTTCTCAGGTTGAAACCAGAGGTTCAAATTCTGGGTTCTTCGAAGAGTGTTCGTCATACAAAAGTAGAAATTCTTCGTCCGAAATCATGTATTCTGCGTAAGAAAGAAACAAAACTTCACGCAAATCTTTGAAGGACATTTTCAAATAAATTATTCCGTCAGCGTTCGTGATGGTTTCATGTTGGTTTGCTTAATGATTTGCATTTGGCACGTAAACCACGTGCCCGATCCAGTTCTGCGCCGCCAGCCATGCCGTTCGTGAATCAAGAACGTCTGGTGTTTAAGTTCCCTATCGGCGCTGCTTCACAGACGTTACTATAAACAGGGGTCAAATTACGTCTGAGACCGTGGCTAAGAAAATGGAGACCTCACTTAACTCTTCAAGGGTCGCGCCCACTGCAGTTTTCACAAAAGATTCCAGTATATAGCTTTGACATATAACACGGTATGGTACTGTGTTCTATTTGCGAGTATGTAACGAGTGTATTCACCTTTTGCCAGGGGTTGTTACGCGTGTCCAGATGAGTGAGTGTGATCACGTGTTTTCTCGTGATGCCCAGTTGCTCTCGGGTGTGACTCAGTTGGTTCCAGCTCACGTCTAAATATTTTAACCTATTGCAACCCTGTGAAGGAAATACGGCACAGGTTAACAGTCGAACTTCCACTAACGGCCACCTCTCCACTAACGGCCACCTTTTTTGACGGACAGTCCATACATTGATTCTTATTTAAACCTCTCTACAATGGCCACTTTCGTCTGTCCCGAGGGTGGCCGTTGTGGACAGGTTCAACTGTATTATTTTTGATTTTAATTGCGGGTTTTCACTATTAACCATCAACAATGAACATTAAAAATGCAATAAGTAACAGCTCAAGATCCTAGTAGTAGTTTTTCTAATACAAGGCTTGCTCTCTAGTAAAAACTTCAAAGACAACTAGTGCCGGTTTTACCTTCTTGAAATCTCTCAGGTACCCATTTTAATCTTGTACTATGCAAAAGCTTGGGAATTTAAAAAATTTGCAAAATAGAAGCGCAACGGAGATCTAATAAAAGATCTGACAGACATAAAAACTTATGAGAATGGATTCTATTATTCTTAATTTTGGAAATTGATATCGTCAAAAGCAAACCAGCAATACTCGATTTACCGGAGGGTTTTTTGAGCAGGTTGTTTTGAAGAAGGCGGATCTACTCTATCAACGAGATTAGCAGTACTAGACGAATGAAATTCAACAAACCTTCAGACCATCTAAGGTTGTGATTTTATTGAAACTGGCGTCAAGGTATTCCAAGAAAAGCTATCAAAAAACGAAAAACAAACTCAACATTCTCTCAAACAATAACATCTGATACAAACCAAGGAAGCAATTACAAGTTGTTTCGAGTGCTTAACGGTTAAGTTCAATCATCTGACATTACCATGTAACTTATATCATCCAATCGCGTCAGTTCATTGAAGCTGACTGTCAGTTTCTTCAGCGCTGTCATACAAGTCACGTGCTGCAGTCGACTAAGTCCGTTTCCGTGAAGATTTAAGACCTGAATAGAAAAGCATCCAGAACTCATAAACAACTAGCGTGCGAGAAAGCTCTCCATTTGGGAGAATCGCGAGAAGTCACGCGAGAGCGGCCCGCGACCCTCTCGGCTTCGTCGCTCGCTCGCTCGCCATAAATGGAAAGCTTGCTAGCAGGCTAATGAAAAAACAAACCGGGATAACCAAAGATCCGAGATCTAGGTTGGGATGGTATCCTATATAAGAGAGACTACTAACAATGATATGATGGACTCCAGTGGTCTGAAGGCAAAGAGGGCGTTGCAGCCAGAAAGTACGATGTATTTTATCGAAACATTGAGTGCAGTAATACTAATGAACAGTAATTTTGCGGCGCAAATAATTCTGTTCCTGCCACGGTCATGGTCCCAATAGACTGCTTACAGCACCAAACTTTTACGTAAGATCGTTCAGGTGGAGCGCCTGCTGCATCTTACAGATGTCTTGGTTTCAAATGTACCGAGGGGGCAGGGGTTGGGGTTTATAGCCTCTCTCCCGAGGTAGATTTGATACTCTTCAATGGGGTTACAATCGAGACATTTGAAACCAAGATGACAAGATGGCCAACAGCCACAGTAAGCGCTTGACATCGATAATCGTACCCGGACGAATATGACCCTCAAACTTTGGGAGGGGAAAATAGGCACTGTGAACAGTCCGCTCCAGGGATGCAGTATGTTTTAAGTACTTTATGAAATATCAAGTGGAATTTTCCCGAAATTTTGGGTTTGTTCGTTCTCGTGGTTAACTTACGACAATATGCTCAAGAGACGCCACTTTACATCTCTTTAATAACAATTCTTCCGTCAAAGCAATCAACCTAAAAAAAGTAGAAAAAACAACGGACACAATCACCAAAAACTGTATTTTTCCAACAACCCTGACACTTTTTACATCTGGAGAATTTTATGTTAAGCTTTGTGTCATTTTACACTCTTATATTAAATGGGAAATAAAAATGGATCAATTTAGGCTTCTGGGAAACTGCCCACCTACCCCTCCCCTAGGTCAACATCAACACTTAAAACTCTCAATCAGGGAAAAATGTTGGGTTAGGAGAGGGGTAGGTGGGTAGTTTCCCAGAAACGTAAATTGATCCATAAAAATAGTACAGAACAACCCCTGGCAGCCTGTTAGGGAGGCGAGTAAGACAGGGGAGAGGAAAACTCCCCTGAGAAAAAGACGGGGATGCCCGTCGTCTCGCTTAGGTGGAGAAATTGCAGATTCGGTCTCATTAAGGGTGTCCAGGACGGAAAGCTAACACTTATTTTTACCCATAAAGGTATCGCAAAAAACGGGAAAATAGCGCAGTATTGTGAAAACGTTCGGATTGGGAAAGTCAGTGACTAATGAGAAAGTGACGGGAAGCAGAAGTCATTGATAAAGGAAGTGTGAAGTTCAGAAACCGCTGTGTGCGAGAGGTCTACCCTTCCCCTCCCTTGTAGGTAGGACCTTGCGTAAACGCAAACCATAAGTTATTTAGACTTGACCACGTGGGATGATGGTGAGAGGGAGGGAGAGAGAGAGAGAGAATGTGTTATTTTAGATTGAGGAATTGTAATAGCAAGAGTTCAAAAAAAGGGTTACGGGCTGAACGAGAGAGCAAACACAACGCATCGTGACTTTATTGAGAGCAGTTTACGAGTGCATACGACAGCTGCTTATCATCTCTCGTATCATCTACGATACCGCCGGTCTTTATCGGCATTGGGCCAGTATGTTCGGACAGCAATTATTTTTCGCAACTTTTACCTTGGTCTTATAGGGATGTTGGGCTCCAGATTTAAGACATCTCCGTCGGGAATGTCGGATTTTTCTTCGTCATTGCTTGGTTTGTAAGTAGCGTTGTTCTCATGTTCTCCGTAATAGTAAATGAATGACGACTTGGGCTTCACCTGCAAATAGGAAAGTTTACATAAATGTGCGTGGAATAAGACAACAGGCCTTTTGCAATAGGTGGTCACGTATGACCAACTGTCAGTAAACACGAGGACAACTCTTTTTATTTGGAAGAATGATTTTAGCAGGAACTGAAAGAGCATACAAAATTCGATATCCTGTAAGTTTTCAGCAATGTATTTCGAAAGTAGCCGTTACAACGGTCGCCAAAAATTGTCTTTTATAAATTTGAGCCCCGTTATGCGAAAGGAAAGAGTTTACAACAGCTTGAAAATTTCAAAGTTTATAAGGGTTGTCTGCTACGAACAACCGAACATTTCTGCCCTGTAATGCTTATTAAAGGAAAGATTTCAAAACAGCATGACAATTTCGAAATTTACAAGGATTGTCTGTTATGAAAAAAAGAAAATTTGACCTCCGTAGTGCTTAAGGAAAGATTTAAGAACAGATTGAAAATTTCGAACTTTGTAAGGATTTGTATGGAAAAACACTCAAACGTAACTGGGTGGCAAGAGCTGTTTTTCCCATACAAATCATTCTAATTTTCGGTACAGTCCAACCAGCCAGGAATATGGGGTAAAATCGATCTAGTTACCTTTGTTGTATATTCAAAGTCCACAACGTATTCAGGCAGCACCATCTCGTTATCAAACACGTACCACGCACACTGCTGCGTACTACACTCGCAATTCGTGTCCCTGACTGATCTTTTCAAACCCGACGGGCAGTTCTCGTGTACCCTACTTCGATAAACGGAGTCTGCACCTCGATAAGACGCCTTTGCAATTCTAAGAAGGAAAAATCAACGTTGTTAGTTTACACCTATCAAGCCGAACGGACAAATAGTGTGGAGAGAGAATTGACTGTGTAATCCAGAATTCGAGAGTTTCCAGAACATTAGAAAAAAGCTTCTTGAATATTTTCGTAAAGGATGCAGAGAGAATTTTCACCCAAGACGAAAGAAGAGAGGTCTTGTAACTCCCAAATCCCCGCCCCCCCCGCCCACCCCAGTGTACTTTCTTGGCCAAACACTTCCTTCTTATTCGCCACCTGCACATCTCCTATAATGCATCTTATTTGCCCCCAACATTTTGCATAACCTTTGTTTTTCATTTCTCCTAGGTATTACAGCCGTCCCAAGAGAAACTGAAAGCAATGCTTATGCAAAATGTTGGGGGGCAAATAAGGTGCATTATAGGAGATCTGCAAGTGGTGAAGTGTTCTGGGTTCCACCAGGTATCTACAAACTAATTGTAGCTACTATAACTGGACTTTTGTGCATTATGCTTTTGTTTTCCAAATAACATGCTCCCCCTTTATGCTCCGTTTTTTCCCAATAAAATGCGTGGTATGACTCTCTCCCACAAAAGTCACTAAAATGCTCGATCACATCCATCATAAAGTGGCTTTTTTCGTTTCTTTTCAAAATCTTATTAGTGTTATAACAGCAACATAAACAAGTTAATGGTTTTTGTACAGCAAAAGATAACCCCTTAGTCGGCTGTATGACATGTGAATTTTTTTCTTTCGCATTTCGACTGTAAGTATTCAATTTCTCTTAAATTTTTTTGTACAATTTTCATCTTCTCTGACAACAAAAAAAAAATTCCTGGAAAATTCCGCAAAAATACTGGAATAATACATTGCTTAATGCCCTTACCTCACTAAAATGCTCGAAATATGATAACAAAATATACAAAGCCTGACTAAAACTGTAGACAAAAAGGTCATGTTTCACTTACTTGTTTTCATTCTTAACAGGTACCACATTTCCAACAAACACTTTGGCGACGATCAGTTGACCTAAACGTAACACGGGGTAAATAATTATTTTGTTGGACTTGAAAGTACTGGAACCACGAAGCTCTACAGAACCCATTGACTGAACTTTAAAAACACGAACTATTTTTTAGGGCTATAGGGACATCATTTGGGTCATTAATCTACTGTTTCGAAAGGCTTCGTGGCTCCCCGAAAAGTACCACAATTGCTTTATTATGGCAAGCTGTAGAACGGAAAAAAATCCTCCAAACCCTTAAAAAATAGAGTCGGTTAATGATACTTAACGTGGTTGACAGCTAAGAGCGCCCAAGCTGCCCTACCGCGGTCAGCGGAATTAAGTTATGCCCATGTGTCAAAACATCGAGTGCTCTCAAACAATTCTCAAATTGAGCTGTCACGGGTGGTCAGCGACTGCAAGCTAGCGTCAGTTAACGACTGTTACCCCCTCCCTGAGGCTTAAGGTCGGGTTGCCAAGATATGCCAGCGATGCAGACTCCACCTGCTTGATTTAGTTGGCTGCCAATAATCTGCCAATAGGAGAAGCTCCTGGATATCTGAGGCACCCATCCTTCAATTGGCGAGTTAGGTTTTTCATCATCAATTACTAATGCCTGCATTAAAATAATGTACATAAGACAAGTGCTTGGAGTAAGCCTATTGATTTGAATCGCTCTAGACTGTTTTATTTGACTTCCTGGCCACTATAGAACACTCACCATGCCTAAACGGGCATTGATCGGTACTCCCTCTCTGTTTGGCTTTTGTCCTGAGGTAATCCACTCTGGGTCTGTCGCAGACACTGACGCTGTTCGCGAGAGGTACACCACCATCTTCATTCAATCCCTTAGGAACACAAAGAATCAACACGGAATTAATGTGCAGAGCGCTTTACGATCCCAGAGCCAATAGGCCATTTGCACGATGGCATCACTTTACTACTAAGACCAGAATCCGCTTCGTTTTTCTTTTCATATTTAAAATTTGGTAATCCCCGCAAGGTTTAAATAACAAAAGCCCTAATTTGCACTAGAAAACAATATCTGAAGGATTCTGGTCGTGGTAGTAAAATGACGTCATCGCACAAATGGCTTATTACAGGCCATCCACAATTTTAGCTTTTGAGTCTGTGGATGAAATCCTATGCTGTGACCATTCAAATGAAACCTCTTCAGCAGTACTTTCACATGGTACTATTTATTTAGTATGTAAACTAACTTCTGAGTCTGTGGATGAAATCCTATGGTGTCACCATTCAAATGAAACCTCTGGCAGCAGTACTTTCACATAGCACTATTTATTTAGTATATAGTTCTAACTTTTGAGTCTGTGGATGAAATCCTACGGTGTGACCATTAAAATGAACCTCTTCCGCAGTACGTTTACGTGGTAATCTATATTTACTATGTAGTTCTAACTTTTGAGTCTGTGGATGAAATCCTTTGGTGTGACCATTCCAATGAAGCCTCTTTCGCAGTGTCTAGCATGCTACTAAAAGTAATGCCGCTATTTGCCTTCAGCATTTTCACAAAATGAAATTCGTTCCCTTTCCTGAATATTGAACGGAGGAGCATAAGGATTTTTCTCTCTCGTTTGGTCAATTATCCTGGAGAGGCGGGTGGCAGTTTTCATGGTTTAATACAGTCACGTATATAAAACACACGAATTTACGCACCTCATAAACAGATGCAGGACGGAAGCCTTTCTCCAAGACTCTGATGGGTTCTCCATTTCCGTCAAGTAAAGATGGATCCCACATAAAGAATAGATATTCTAAAAATCTCTTGTACGATCTTCCCCTGGAACAAAACAGGAATTAGTCCAGCTTGAAACGGCTTTAACTACTTCCATCTCAAATATACTTCACGACACAATGGTAATGTTGATACACTAAAATATGAATTTCACAAAGTAGTATAGTAGGGACTGGCTAGGTCTCTTTTTGGGGTAAGAATGAATGAAAACTTTATTTTAAAGCCCACAAATGTATTTTAATTTTTAAATGTCTAAATTTATTTATTCTTATTTCGAACAATATTTAGTCAGGGGTGCCCAGTTCAGCGAGGCTGGTTTGAATGGGGCCCTGATGAAAAGAAAAAAAAAACACAAAAAACAATAACAGATAAGAAAAATGGAACAAGTATTTATAGCGAAAGTTTTGGAGGCTCAATTTGGCTTGGATCTAAAGTGCCTTTTTAGGCCAAACCCAAACTTAATTAAATCATGCTCGCTCCTCAGGGCCAGAGAAAGCGTGTTCCAGATCTTGGCTCCGCTGAACCTGAAGAAACCCTGGTACTTAGCCCAGGTGGTCGCTTTCAAGAGGTTAAAAACAACGCGAAAACTATTAAACCGTCTGGCCAAAATTGGTCGCAGTGGCTTATGAGACGCCGTCGTTTACCAGAGGTTGTAATCACAGGATTTTGACTGGGAAAATTGTTGTCTTTGGATAGGTGGTCGCTTATAGGAGGTGGTCGCACATGGATGTTCAAGTGTATAATCTTCATATAACTGAGTTATTTATTACAGTATATCAAAGTCTTCATACTTGGTTAATTCAGTGATATCGTCCTTGTCTAGAATCTTGTCCAATTTATCATCAAACCGGGTTCGTAAGATTCTGTTATGTACCCTTGTGATTCGATGAATTTTAATTCCAGAAATTCCTGCACCCTGTGAAGGAAGTTTTAAAAAAGACGTTGAGCAAAAACAAATGTTACACTTCTGGTATGAAACTGAACAAGCCATGCCAGCTATTGCTACAATCGTGTTGAAGCGCGAAGTAAGAGAACATGCAGTGCTCAAAAGCATGCGAGTCACCCCTCCCCAAAATTGGTTGAAACAATGGAGTTTGACCTGACCTTTACACAGTTCCTAAAGCTTCTTTTTACAGTCAATCGGTAGTAAATTGTGACCCTAGGACCAGTAGCCAATCAGCTTTTTCAGGTCACGTGGAGGTCAATGTTTAATGACGATTGACCAGTCACCTTTAACTGCTGCTATGAATGGTCTTCGTTCTTGATTCTTGTTTTTTATGAAAGACGGATTTCCTATTTTAACAGGATCTGGAGTGCCTAAGGCAATCAACTACAAGTTGTTGTTTCCAGTGAATAATTTCTTTTTCTAACAGTGTAAAAACCAGAGAACTGAATGCCCCCGAAATTTTCAGTCATCGTGTCCTTTTGGAAAGTTGACGCACTTTCCGCTGACTTCATAAAACGTGAAATTAGGACGTTTCACGACGAAGTCCTGCAACAACAGAAATGTACAAAAAAGCGTGAAGCGCGTGCAAAGTTGTTGTTTTGCTTATTAAACCTATTTCTTTTTTGCCGTTCTCATTGCCGTCGCCGTCGCTCAAGCTCCCTGAACGATAAGGTTGAGTGCAGTCTAAAAGAAAATTAATATACCTGGTAATCTCCAACACAGAATCTTGACAAAACAAGGTCATGGCATGATTTGTACCAGGGGTCTGACGGTTTACCATCCTCAAAGCGCACATTTCCACCGGTCTCCAACTCTAACAGAAGTCGTTGAACTGTCATCTCTGACACACTGTTCACTTGATCACAGCTCTCTTGATGGCACTGGTCAATCCTTAAAACAGAATTTGCCACTAAACATCAATAGGAACTGGCTGATTAAAAAAAATCAATGACCGAGTTATACTAAGGCTCCGTTTATCAAGAGAAAAGTTTCCTAGGTTGAAGGGTCATCCGCCTACTTGAGCTACCCTGGGCGAACCAACTTTTCATCTATTTCCTTACAAAACTTGGCGAACCGTTTACACGAGAAACAAAAAGTTGGCTCGTCTAGATGTGTGACCCGGCTTAACTGGGTTAACCCTTTTCGACTGTAGGGTTACTCTCCTAGTCCGCGGACCAATTTTTCTCCATACAAACACTTTGCCTCGCCCAGCAGGTTCAACTCGGTGAAGACAATCAGAGCATGCGCTGTTGAATTGGGAAGAACGGTCTACTTATTTCTCATATAAACGCTCGCTAAAGTTGACTTGGTGAGGGTGATCCTCTTTCCCAGGATATATAAACGAGGCCTGAGCGAAGTCCCATGCAATATGTCTCGCAAATAGAGCAACAATAATGTAGGGCAATTTGAAAGAAAGACTGCTTAGCGTAACTGGGGAGAAAAACCTTCTAAAATGGCAAAATGCACTTCTTACTCTTCGCATTGTTTCTGTAGCTTAGCAATTCTTTCCAAAAGAACCTCCTTCTTCTGTTGTAATCTCTGTGAATACACCACTGTATCAGCTACGATATTCGCTGCGTCTTCCTGAATGTTTTCCTTTTTCTCTTCATCACCTGTAGCAGGGCTAATGGGATTTTTGTTTTCTTTAAAAGATGTGGACGTCCCATCCGTAAGTTCTTCTACTTCTCTTTCAATCTACGAGGAAATATAAAAATAAAGTCAAACCTTCCGTGAGGGACCAACCAGTAGAGAGCTTAAACAGCCACAACGGCGATGGCCTCAAAAGCGTCACTTTAGTGAATTCGCGTTGTTTTCAAGTATCATGTCTTTTATTCTCACTTCGGACCAACGTTGTCTTGATCAAGATGAGACACTAGGGACTTTAAGATCCGAGGACGCGGACGGCAACAACAACGCCAAAAAAAAACAATAGGTTTAATAAGCAAAACAACGTTGCACGTGCATCACACTGGGGACCTTACGATCCGACAACGGCAAGTCCACGAAAACGTCGCTGACAAATAGACTTAGCATCCTTTCACTTTTTTTCGCGATTATCTCTAGGGCCCCAGTTACTTAAAAGAAGAGATTTTGGGTTGGAACTGAAGAGAGGGGACCGCGCCCGAGCTAGACAGAGATGCTAGAATTTATCCCCTTGCCGTTCCCCTTCCCAAGTAAACTTCAAACTTGGTTATTTCACGTCGTAGTTGTGCAAGGACGGTAAAGAAATGTAGGCAAAAAAACGCGATGCACGGGCAGAGTTGATGTTTTGCTCTTTAAACCCATTGCCTTCTGACGTTCCCGTTGCCGTCGCTGTCGTGGTTTCGTAAGCTCCCTACTTTTTGGCACATTTTTGCACGATTACGACGTGAAAACAACGGAGCCCTCCGCCTCGGTACATTTGACACCAAGATGGCCGCCCGCAAAGGTAAGTGCTCGATCTTGACAATCTTACGAAAAATTAGGGGACTAGATGATGCAGTCTATACAAGCGTCTGACAACAGCTTGGAGATTCCGAGGTATCATTATTATTGTAGTATTACAGTGAGGCCAGTACTCACATCTTTAACAGCTGAGTAGAGCTTATGAATCCTGTTCTTTGGTTCTGCTTGAAGAACAGCTTTCTCTGTCTCAAGTCGGAACAGTAAGTCAGCTTTGTTCCTTTGTAGGGTCTTTACACGCATGTTGTAATACATCTTTTTCTTTATCACTGTAGTCTGTAAATAAAGAAAAGCTCAATCCAAAGCCAAACACATTTATATATTAGGGAGCTTAAACAACGACGACGACGTCGTCAACGAGAACGACAAAAAAGAAATAGGTTTTAATAGGCAAAACAACAATTTTGCACGTGCATCACGCTTTTTTGTACATTTCTCTTTGCCCTCACTGCACGACTACTATTTGAAAATGCCCAATTTCACTTTTTGTGGAGGACGTGAACTCAAGACAACGCCGACTTTCTTTTTCTTTTCCTGAACTTTGATAGAGTCTTTTATAACTCCACTCCAGAAAAAAATTGCCAACATTTGACAAACGAGATGGAATAAGTGCGATAAAGTTTGATGCAGCGGGAATTCACTTTTTAAGTAACGTTTTCGTAGCCGTCGCCGTCGTTGCTGCTTTATAAGCTTCCTATATTAAGACCGGGGGTGGGGTGGGGGGCACTTGAGGAACGTTTGGGTAGAGGTCATGCGTGTCACCGAGGAGTTGAAATCCTTACCCTGTTGATGTCATTTAGCTTACACAATTAGGTAGTTTATTAAACTAACATGAGAAAAAGATTTTATGGAAGAAAATCATTGCTACCACACATGTAGACCGCTCATTGCCAACCTTCACACACTTTTAATGGCCTCTGGTCCCAAGACACACCGCATTCATGATGCTAAATAGTGAAAACTGCATTCCCTGTTTAAGGTTTAATACGCGAGACCCTGAAAACGATACCCAATAAAGCAGCATATACCCGCCTAGGACAAATAAAGGAGGTGCCCCCCAACCCCTTGGGACATTACCACAGTTAACAAAACGTGCCGTAAAAGTGTAAACATTCCAATCACAGTTTCAATATTAATATTTGTTGGCAATGTTACCCAAGCTTTATTTACAACCCTCCAAATTAAAGTTTTTGCTTGGTCGACATTTGGCAACCAACGCTTTTGGTTTAGGGAGACTTTTTTACAAATCAAGTTGCCAGATCCAAAATTTTAGGCGCCATGGCGACCAAAGTGGTCGCAACTTGGAGGGTTGATTTAGTCAGAAACTAACCTCTGCTAGATCTTTGAGTGTTTTGTTTTCCACGCTGTATGAGTCAACTCTACGTAGCTGTGGCAAGTGATAGAGCAGATGAGTGGAGTAGTTACACAATAAAGCTACAGGGTTTGGTCCATACACTGGGTCCTTTAGACTTAACGACTCCAGACAGGGTAGACGTGACAGGTTTGTCAGATCCTAACAATTTAAAAACAACATCAGACAGGTCTTTACCTGGTACAGGGAATTTTATATTATTATTAAGGTCATTCTTCTAAGACCTAGTCTGCTGCACAGCAGACTAGGTCTGCAAGTTTGCAAGTAACACTATGTTCACTATGTGATATCATTTTTCAAGGTAATATTATATTCCAGGTCTGTGGTATATTACCCTGCAAGCAGTGATTTCTCCAGGTCGGACGCTATGCAACGAAGGAGAAAAGGCATTGCAAGCAACCGTTTGCTTCCTTGATCAAGCGCCGTCCAGTGGCATGGACGAGTAAACTAACGTTGGCAAGACAATAAACGGTACCTTCAATGATGCAATGCAATTTGCAGAAAGGTCTAACGTCTTAAGGTTTAAATTTCCACTGAGAGAATTTCCTGCAAAAAAGCGATACTGTTTAAGAATTTTTGTTAAAACTGCACGAAAGTTTTTTTTACACTCAGTCTGACCGTGAAACAATACCCACACAGCTACATTATGTATATGTTACACGTCTAAATGAAATTAAGGTTAAAATTTTTTTTTTAACCTGGGTCGATTCTTAGTTTCCTTTGTCTCCTAGACCCAGAATTACAATCACACAAAATAAATTTGCTTGATGTTTTATCAACTTCTCCCCACTACTTCTGTAGGAAATGAATCAGGGCACAAATGAGAATTCAATTTTTGATCTTAGGGTTTAAAGGGTTAAAAACTACGGTTACCTGTTTTTGGAGAGTTGGAACTACTGACCTATTTTTGTTATTCTGTTTGCAGCCAAGTTTAAGTCCAGAAGATACAGAAGCCCATCTAATCCCTGTATCATGAGAACACTTTCAGTTATGATGAGGAAGGATAGATGAGGCAAGGCAAATAATACCAGTACTTATTATCACAGCCTACTGTAATTAATAACATGACAGAGTGCAAGGAGGATCAGTTTTACAGCTAGCATGTACTAGCCCGAAAGTCATTTGGACTAGCCCAAAAAAAGATTTGATAAGGAGGATTAATAATTAATTAATAACTATTAATTAATTAATTAATAATTACAGCATTAGTTAATTAATTACTTAATTGCTTTATTCATTCGTTTTAGTCAGCTACGATTTAACAAAAGCTTTAGGAGCCTTACTTTTAACCGGAGATTGTGGGGATCACACAACCTATAGTCTGAAATGAAATGTAGTGTTATTAACATGTACTTGTTTTGATACTAGTATTTACAGAATTAACTTTGTCAGATGAACTTAAAATGGCTTTTGGTTGGTCCATGTGAATTAATAAGGAAATTGAAATTTATCTTAAAGTACTTCTGTAGTTAAATCCCCCTTCGCTTGCCTGTTGGGTAAGTTAAGAACAGAATGCTTTTTTAACGGCATAATGGCAAAATTCACTATCCCCTGGGCTATAGACATGATTTTGTTTGCACACTGCATGATCATCTGAACCAAGCTTTTAGCCAGGTGGCCGACCAGCCATCCACTGGACAGCCACTTTTTAGGTGAAAACAAATAAATAAAAAGCACATCTTGTTGATTCTCAGTCAGTGATTTCAAACGATTGGTGGACAGCCACGTACCAATTCCTGGCTAAAAGCTTGATCTGAGCTAAGTCTCAGGGTTTGTACACTTTTTCAGGCCAAAAATTCAAGGACTTTTCAAGGACTTTACAGGACCCTAACTAGAAATTTCAAGGACTTTTTTTAATGACCATTTTACCTCAAAACCAAGAAAAATGTTTGTGTTAACATCTATGTTTTGGGTTTACAGATAGTGCAGAACATTTTCGATCTTGTTCAATAAAAACTCAAGGACTTTAAAGGACCAAAACGAAATTCAAGTACTTTCAAGACCTTGAAATCGGACTCCTGAAATTCAAGGGTTTTCAAGGGTTTTCAAGATGCGTACGAACCCTGTAGTCTAGATGAGCTAGAGTAGGTTGGACTAACAACATGCACATTATTTGTCGACATACCCCCACTTGACAAGCTTAGCTAACTGGTGTAAATAATCTGGAAGTTACATTTTATAAATGGTTACTGGCTATTACCTCTATATCACTGATTCTGTTATTATTGAGCCACAAGACAGTCAGCTGATCCAGATGTGAAATATTCTCTATTTTTGAAATCCTATTGTCATACAACAGCAGTTTTCTTAACTGTTTACACTCACTGAGACCAGAAATTTTCTGTTGAGAAAAACAAAATACACATCACCATATCTTTTGTTATGATAAAACATCTCATATTTAATAACTTGCTCATGCTACCACCACATTCTTGCTAAAACCCATTGTAGAATGACGACAGCTATCAAGCTTTTATCCTGCCAAAATGACGCTGGCTCACGCGGGTGCACTATTTACAACGTAGTATTGAGAAAATCCCCTACTCATAGTTGTCCTCTAATCTAAAGCTCTCTATTAACAAGAGAAGCGTGGTCAAGGGGAGTCATCAGATGATGTGAAGGAGGAAAGACGGAAAACTCTCCCTTCCTCTCCATTTTGTTTTCCTCCTTCTCATCAGTGTCCCTTGCATTTCCTGCAGTCATGTGTGCAATTCCAAAAGAGATGATTGGGGGATGAGTCAGCTACAGTTACATGTAACCTCTTCAAATGCCCACCTTTCCACAGCGCCACCACTCATATCTCAGTCTCTACTGACAGTCCATAATTTATTATCACTTACTCTTATATCTGTTTTAACCTCCCTATAATGGCCACTTTTCCACAAGGGCAATGGCTACTTAAAGTACATTACAACTCCCAAAATAAAATCTCCTCAGAATGGCCATTAGTAAAAATGTACGAAATACATAAAACTACTACTACTCACTCACTGTACTTTACTCATCTTATTCTGAACTTTAGATATTTGTTTTATTTACTATATATGTAGTAATGATTGCGTTACATTCTAATAAAATAAACTAATATTTAAAATAGAGTATGTAATCAAATAATTAATTAATTAGGTACAACCTACATCTGATCAGGGTACAGTATGTGCAGCTGTGAAAGGTACTAGGGTCTTTAAGCAAGAAGTCAGACTATGACAGGGTAAGGAAATCAGACTTGACAAGAGCAGGGAGTTGGGGCATGATCCCCAACTAAAAACTGCATCGTCAGGGGTATAAACTTAAGAATACTGTAAACTGCTATTTATAAGCCCTGGGTTAATTACATCTTTGTAAGGAGTTTTCAGGGCTCCTGATATTTTGCGTGGTTATGGAGCCACGAAATTCAAGTAAATCTGCGAAGTCCTGCAATATTCACAATAACACGCTAAATACCACGGAATTCAGGATAATTCTTCTCAAATACATGTTGATATAACATATTTGAACCTTATTTTTTTGAGATCTAGCCTTCGATAGGGTAACCACAGTGCAGCTATAGAGCATCGAACACAATGCAACGGTTATGGAATCTCAGCCGCACATGAATAGAATACTGAAAACTCCTCCCAAGAAGAAGGGGGGGGGGGGTGCATACAGTGTACAGTGTCATACAAAAATTGACTTACAGACAGCTTGCTTTCTGACACACATAACTCGGTTAAGTTTGGTAAACACTCCAGATTCTCCAGCATTGTAATCTGCTGACCCATCAGAGTGAGGCTCTGTAGGCTTGGAAAGTTCTCCATGCCAATTATCTTTGGAAAGCCTGAGAAGAACATCTCCAAGGATTTGACATTTTTTCCTGATCCTTTCTGTAACTTTTCAAACTTGACTCCATTTACAGTGCACTATAGGCAAAAGAAATGAGCTGTGATAACTGGCCACTGGGTTACTAAATGATTTCTAACCTATGCAATGTCAAGACTGTGCTCTGGGAAAAATTGACTTGGGAGCCAGCAGTACCCTAAAATTATGAAATCTAGGGTACCCAGCATAATGATTTCTATGAAAAAACTAAGATTATTATTTTTTTTAGTCCCCTGGGAGAGTCAGGTACCAGGGGCAATTGGGCAGTGCTAGAGCAAAGTCTTAAATGTACATAACAGCACAAATTTTAAATCATTAGCCATACTCTGAAAGCAATTCTAGTTTCTTCAGCGTTCATACAAAAAATTGCAACAATTTTTAAAGGTTTTTTCAAGGAATTTTCAAAGACAACAATTGATTTTCAAGGACCACCTACCAGGAATGTTACTTCACAGATTGTACAAAAATGGACATAACCAGTCCATTCTGACTAAACGGGACTTTAAAAGCCTTGAACTGTTTGCTCCACCAACTTCTCTACATTTTTCAGTTCACCTGATTATTAAATTGATAGTTAATAGAGAGGAGATGTGTGACATCACGTTACCATGGTAGAACTGTCTCTGGATGACAACAAAACCAACGACGATGGCGACAAATAAAATAAATAAATAATGATTTGGAGGTAGCACATCCACAAAGTGGTTCTTCGTCTACCTGATTCCTGGTCGAATTGGAAATTATTTGGAAATGTTGGTTTTTGAGGAGAGGGGAAAACCAGAGTACCCTAGAAAAACCTCTCTGAGTAAAGGAGAGAACCAACAACAAACTCAATCCATAATATGGTGTTGATGCCAGGATTTGAACCTGGGCCACTTTGGTGGGAGGCGAGTGCTCTCACCACTGCGCCATGCCTTGCTCCCCGCAGCAAGGAGAAGGGTGAAAAATATGAGCATATTGACAAATAACGACTTTGCACTGCATTTCTTTGCTGTCATTGCACCACTATGACATGAAACTTCCTAATTTCTCGAGCCTGCTTTATGGAGCAGGTGTACACAACCCAAAAATTGTCGCTTTCTTTTTTAAAACTTAGATAATGATAGATACAATTCCAAAGAAAATTTTGCCAAGATTTGCCAAATTAAATGAAATTAAATAAGATTGGTGAAGTTTGAAATAGTGCAAATAGACTTTTAAGTGACTTTATTGGTTTGTTGTCATCCAAAAATTTTGCTACCATGGCAACGTGACAAAACAACTTCTCCTCTCATTCTTGCATAAAACAAAAAACGCTTTATGTACATAGCTATGATTTATATTGTGTCTTGGACAAACAAAAGGCATTAAAAATCACTTTTTAGGCCTCTACATTCAAAGTTGAAGAAAATTCAAGGACTTGCACAGAAATTTAAAGACTTTTCAAGGAAAAATGCAATTCAAGGACTCCCCCTAAAATTCAAGGATTTTACAAGACTGTGCAAACCCTGTTCTATCAGCATAATCCAGTGAGTCTTAATTTGTTTCCTAACTGAAAGCAAGGTTCCATAAGGGTTCTCCCATATCTAAGCCAGGACAGCTTGGATATCCTTCAAAAGGAAGATTTTTATGCCACCTGATCAGGACACAGCCAAACTCCAATCTAACTTTAACTCACCAGATTTTTTACTATTGAAAAATAGGGTTCCTGTCTAAGTCATGGTTAGACTCGCCACAAGTCAACCTCATGAGTTTCTAACTAAGTGGAGCGAGCTGTTAAGGCCACAAAGCAGCTGAGCGAGTGACAAAGTCACGAGAAGGAGTTTTTTGAAAGTCAATCTACTGACTGGTAAGAGGCTTAAAAAACTGTTGCGCACCAATCAATGGACTTAATGCTTTGCAGTGTGCAGGAACATTCATTGTTTAGAGTAAATTTAATCAAAAGGGTTTCATACTCTAGCATTATTATCAAGGTAGTTTTCTCATTTTCACAGCCCTTGTAGCCAGTTGTTTTCTTGCCTGTCTTCCCTGCCTGAAAATCCCTAATAATGCCCATTGTCATGTGTAGGTGGCTACTCCCCTTTCACTTTTCCACCGCAACCCAAGCAAATTCTACACAGTTCTCATCCCCACCCCTACCCCCAAAAATGTCTGAACTGTAGGCTCCAAGGAATCACTGGTTTAGGCTAATGCTACTGTATAAATGCTGTCATAACTTTTGATTATACTTAATGGTCCCTGATCTGTTGTGAAAGCCAAACCACTATTTCTCGTCTCACACCTTTTTTTATCAAAGTTATGTAAAATGAATGTGAAATAAAATAAAACAGTGCAACTGTAGTGCAGTAGATTCACTTCTACAATGTGCCTAAGAACTATTGCCTTGGTGTGTATTTATTCGTAAGCATTTATGTGGTGATATATCACAATGAAAACTTAATCATGTACCAGTTCTTCAAGGGAGCTTTTCATGTGTTTCCTTTTTGATCTGGCTTTATTGACAGACTGAACTGCTTGTCTCTTCAAAACATAAAAAAGAACAAAACAAACCAAAACACAAACATGAAAAAATAATAAAGAGAAACAAAAAGAGAGAAGAAAAATGCTTATCGTATAGTTTGTCTACTTAAAATCTTAAAATGTCAGAAGAGTGGAAATAAAAAAATATTACAATAAACTCTATATTTGCCAGCAAAATATCTTCTAAATCCCAAATGAAAAACAGTCTGCTATAGATTCAGAATATACCAAAGTGGTAAGATTTATTGATTAACTGGGTCATGATGGTTAGGTCAAGGCAAAATATTAAAGTTAAAAAAAATAACACACCAATAACAACACAAAAATAAAAGAAAAATGCGAACATAAAAGAAAAACTCACAAAGTAAAGATAAGGAAAAGAAATTTATGACAGTGGTTATTGCAGTCAGTCTGGCATCCCTATCCAGCTGTTTTTAGGGTTGTTAAGTAATGTGCCTCCCCACAAAGGGCATAATGTATTTCCTGCATGAGTGCCTCTCAACTTGGATCTTCTGGTGCAGCTAGTCTCGATCACCAGCCCTTGTTCTGGACAAATAAGCCTGCAATCATCCCCCTTATTGAGAGTGACCAAAGACTGTACTCAGGAGACAGCAGAAATCGAGCCTACAATGAGGGACAAAAGTGTTGACACACTTCCGTAAAATGGCCCCTTTTTGCATAGTGAATATACTTATCCCCTTCCCTGTTCTACCCCAACCCCTTCCCCCCAAAATCAATGTTGAATTTTGGACTCTCAAGTCTTTTTTTTACTTCAGACAACATTGATTCGGGGGGTCGGGGGATTTACGGCGTTTAAAAGGAATGAAATAATAAATGAATTAAATGTTTGTTAAAAGCACCCGTTTCAAACAAGTGTGTCAACTACTTTTGTCCCTGATTGTCTGAAATATGTATCTGTGTTTTCCGGCGAGATTTTTGACGCTGCTGAATTTTTGTGCGCTGACATTACTCTGTGGGCCAAATTGTTTGTTTTTAAACATCAATTTATAAAGTTTCGTCCTGATTTGTAGTATACGTAGAGTAAAATGTAGGAAGCGTATGTCATTACTTAATCTTGTGCTCCCGCGCGCGTTCCTGATACCCTGTCGGGTCGAGACGAAATGATTTGTGTTCTGATCAACGCCGTTGCTGCGGATGTAATGTTTTCACAAGTATTATCAATAGTGGAAAAAGGATGGAAACACTAAGGTACAATGAAAATTGTTCTGGTAAATGGTTAACTTAAGCGAATGAAGTACTGCAGAGTAACAGAGGGGACATGCATTATTTTTGACATTGACCTTTGCCATTAGTGAAAGGACGTGAACAATATACAGGTTATGAACCTCATAAATAATGGGCCAGCCGTTTGTGCTATGCCCTATATATAGATGTGTTTTTTTTATTTTTTGGAGATCTTTTCTTACCTAACTGATCCAAACCTTTAGCGTAGGAATGTACTTTTGTGATGATTTTGCATGACCGCCTGCCATTTATTCAGTGCCATGATTGTTTATTGATGATGGACGGACAACTATTTCATTTCCCAGCTCGTAAATCACAGAATGCCAAAGAAATTGTTTTCAAGATAGACACACCAGTTTGTATCATCGCCAAAACAGCAATTACTTTGGCCCAGAAGTTCACTTGATGACAAGCAAAGCGGGATAACACGTGATCGATGTGATGGCAGGGCGCTGGAAAATTTCCTTTTTTATGCGCTAATTCCTCACAAAAGGCAAAAGAAGATTCCGCTATGTAGAAAGTGCTTCGCAATACGTATTCTTGGCGAGAAAAATTCCAGCGATGTGGTGCAAATAAGGAGTTTCAACGGTTAACCACGAGAATACATATCCACATTAAGAGGTCATAACAGACTTATATTGTTACTTTCCGTTTGCCGAAACGTGGTTAACCGTTGTAACACGAAGGAAGCAGTGTTTTCCTCAGTTTGAGCTGTCGTTTTCTTTGAGAGTCAAATACCAGTTCACGTTTCAAAGCTCTCTTTTTCATTTTCTCTGCCGACAATAGACAAAAACACAGGGTTTCGCTTGAGAAATGCAGTCGATATACACAGACATATGCGCTTATGTCACGCTATTTGCGTTGCGTTACCATGTCACACAGGATGTCACGAGGTGGGATTAAAAGTAATTGTTTTCGTGTACACTTGCAATGGTTGCTACGCTGTCCTTAGTTTTTTATTGAATTAGCTATGAATTTACCTTCACTTTTCCGTAGTTTCCATATTGAACGCAGTGACGGCCGCTCCTCACTAACGCTCTATATTTCCGTGGCCGGCCAGTGACTATCCCCACTACGTGTCAATCCTTACCCTATCCGTGATTGTTTGGGCCTTAACAATCGGATAAAGTGAAGAACGAGAAATATTCACTTTATAAAAATATTTTCAGTACGCACCCCCTTGAAATTCATCAAAAGTTGTACGTGTGCGCGAGTTTCAGCGTCAGTTTTTAGCTTGTAAACCATATCGACGTTAATTCTGGATATCGCAGCCCTTTTATTACGTCGTCGCGTAATTCGAATTGGCCCTATAATTCGGTCGTGAATAAGTCAATGTCACCCCCAGCACCAATAACATAATTATGTCATTGATTCCTTTAATTTCAGTTAAAATCAGTGTCATGCACGGCTCAACTTGTGTGCAGTAGCACAATTTTGCATTCAGACAATGAGGGACAAAAGTGTTGACACACTTCCGTAAAATGGCCCCTTTTTGCATAGTGAATATACTTATCCCCTTCCCTGTTCTACCCCAACCCCTTCCCCCCAAAATCAATGTTGAATTTTGGACTCTCAAGTCTTTTTTTTACTTCAGACAACATTGATTCGGGGGGTCGGGGGATTTACGGCGTTTAAAAGGAATGAAATAATAAATGAATTAAATGTTTGTTAAAAGCACTCGTTTCAAACAAGTGTGTCAACTACTTTTGTCCCTGATTGTAGGTGCAACTATGTGCCTTGCATACTCTCGCCCCAAGAATCTTAATCAAACACTATTTGCCGCGCAGCCCTTGCTTGGCTGCACCCCCCGGCACACTCCTCTGACAGTTTTCACGCTGAAAACTTCAAGACATAAATCCATTCAAAACAGTGCAATAGAAAAACACATCAAAATTTACTCAACTACGAAAACTCTAAAATAAATGGGCTTTCATTAATTAATGATCACGTAAACTCGATGTTGACCAAAGTAATCTCAAGCTTTTTAAAAATTAATGTTCAATGTAATGAATTCAATCAGATCCCCGCAGACTGATCTTTCAACAACCGAAAACAAAGCGCTATTTATGAAAAGAAACCCCCAAATAAGAAAAAAACCTAAAAAAGTTGAGAACAATAAGCGAACAGAGATCAAACCACAATCGATCACTGTGAAACTGCTAAAAATTGGAAGTTACTATACAAATGCTGATAACTACAACGTACCAGTTCTCTCAAAGATTCTTCGTCCTCGTCCGAAGACGAACTCTCAGATATTTCGTCTTTAGCACTTGTCATTTCGCCATCGTAACCACATTCATTAACGAGGCAGTAAACTTTTTTATGAGCGTAGATTTTGTGTTTGAAGTAAATTGGCGCGCTGCAATGTACACGCCGCCATGTTTTCTCGAAGACTCAAATTCGAACGCTGTGATTGGCCAACAGTTGCTCTAGAAACTCAGCTCGTCCCAGGTTACCACTACCGAAAAAGGGCCACACTTGAAGTAGGTGTGTGGAGAGAGAGGTGTTGTGTTTCGATGGAAAATGGCGCTCTCATTGTTATCTCGGCAGGCCAGGCTCCAAGCTTTGAAGATTCCACTTGCTTTGAGCTCTGCAAGGAGATTCGAAAGCACTCTTGTCGAGACTGAAGAAGATGGCAAGATCTTTTTTGTGTCGATAGCTCGTCCCGAGAAGCGAAATGCGGTGAACGCAGAGACTGCTAAACAACTTTCAGAAGCGTTTCGCGCTTTTGAGAATCACGATGAATGTTCGGTGGCCGTCTTCTTCGGTAAAGGTGGCTCATTTTGCGCTGGTTATGACCTTCAAGAATTGTCAGAGAGGGATCCGGAAAAATTCTTAAAATCAGTGCCTCCGGTCGGAGAAGGTGATGCACCGATGGTAAGTAAAGTTTCGCAAAAAGTTCAAGCATTTTCAGAGAATTCAAAACAAGCTTGCAGAGCATTAACGTTTGACTTTCAGAAGAGTTATGGGATTAAAGTTTTTGTACGTTTTTTTACTGCTTTTTCCTTCGCCCACAATTCTGTTTATCGTTGCAATTGCATATGTTTACCCGTTGATGGGCCATCGTGCTTTTTTGCACGTCAAGTCCCATGTACAGTTGTGTTTTGATAACCCAACGCACGTGCACGACACGCGCGCGTGTCGTGAATCGCTTTTTTCGTGAGCAGGATGTGACTTTTATTGGCTTATTTCCGGTGAAAAGAGAAACATGCATGCTGTACAGTTGTTTTGATCGTTGATTCATCATGTTCATGAAGCGTGCATGTGGCATTGGTTGGTGAACGGATGCTTACTACATTCTCAGCGGGAAATTGATTATTTTTTGTTATGAAATGCAGGAAAATCCAAAACTGGTGGTCAGTTACCTCCAAAATAGATCTAGAGATTCCAGTTTGGAAAGTAAACAGAACATAGTGTGTTGGGCAATTCCAATGGAAAATTTTCCAGATCAGTGGAATTACCCAACTTTAAGAAATTTTGCTGAGTTTGCAGAGCTCTAGGAAACGTGACGTTCAAAAGGGCGATCCCAGAAAATATCCTCACCATACCATGGACGGCTTCTATATTTTAGTGTTAATTTAAAAATTGCAAAGTCGACGCTGTTCAAAGGATCGATTTGGCAATTTTTAAATTAAAAAAAGTAACTCAATGTGCAGGGATTTTAATGTTTATTCCATATTTAGACCCCTTCTTTCCCCCCCTTGCCCTCAGAATTTCCAAAATGGGTTATCCCGCCATGCCCTCCGAATTCCATAATTATATCATTAAACCCCCCTCCCATTCGGATTTTCCATTTTTTCATCAAACCCTTCAGAATTCCTGGCAGTTATTAAAGACTTCAGAAATTCTGGGATGAAACTTTAAAAAGAAAAGTTTTCTCCTTATCTCTGTTCAACAGATGCAACCTACGTTAACATTATCATTCCTTTCGTGTCAGAGTTTTTCCCCAGAAACTCCATCCTTGTTTCCTCTTTACTCATTAAGCAAACCCACTTCCCCCTTCTCCATCCATGGTCCCTCCATGTTTAATAATCTCTCTCTCTCCATGTTTTAAGGGCCCTTCCCGACTGAAACTGAGCAAGCCAGTTATTGGGGCAATAGAGGGGCATGCAGTCGCTGGTGGAATGGAGCTGGCTTTGATTTGTGATCTCAGAGTGGCAGCAGAAAATACTGTCATGGGAATATTTAACAGGAGATTTGGTAATATACTTTTTATATAAAATGTTGCTAAAAAAGCAAAGTTTCTTATTCTGAGAAAATAAATCACTGTTATGATCATTACCATTATCATCTTGCATGGCAGTAAATTTATACCTCATTGCTACTTATTTTTGCTGGCACTTAATGTTGCAAAAATGCAGGATACAAAATTCTATGAGTCTTAATTCATAATTTGACTGGAAAATTGTGCCGTAAGGAAATGTGTGCAACAAGGCAGTGTTTTCATAAATGGGGCAACAAAATAGGCTCGATTTCCGCCGTCTCCTGGGTCCAGTCTTGATCCTCCCTGAAGAGAGACGGCTGGACGCGTGACCCGTTGACCTTGTCTGTGATGTAATTTAAATTCCTTCAGGGGGATGAGTGCGGGCTCATTTTCCCGAACAGTGGCTGGTAATCGAGCCTAGCAACAAAACGGTAACAAAAAATTAAACAGTTTTTAAACTAAATGTTTTGGGAAAAAAATTGCCTTTTTACTACAAAGAACAACAGAAATTAAGTTCCAGGATAAATGGATTTTAGGAACACATGTAGAAAGGGTATCAAATTTTACCTCATTAGTTTTTTGAAGTACTGTTCCCACATATATTTTATTATTTTAGTGTTCCCTATTATCAATCACCAAAACGATTATCTACTAGGTAATAACATATGGGGACAACTAAATTTTCCAAAAGGACCCTTAGTTCTACAAACAATAAAATTAGTTCTATACAACTTCAGGTGTCCCACTCCTGGATGGAGGAACTGCCAGGTTACCATACATTGTTGGCCTGTCACGTGCTTTGGACCTCATCATGACTGGGCGGCCTGTGAGTGCTCAAGAAGCCTACAGTATGGGTCTGGTCAACCGAGTAGTCCCTAATGGAAAGGCTCTAGATGAGGCCATTAAACTTGCGAAACTCATCGCACGTTTCCCACAAGAGTCGCTGATTACTGAGCGCAAGTCTGTTTATTACTCTGTGTTCAATGCAGAGTCGTTTTACGATGCACTGTCATACGAGCACTCTAAGGGTGTTAAAGTCCAGACAATTAAAGATTCTATTAAAGGCGCTAAAGAGTTTTTAGAAGGGAAAGGCCGAAAGGGGTCTTTTGATGATTATCTTGATTAGTGAACTTGGAGGAATGTCTTAATCAAGCAAGCTCCATGACTTTAGGATTCTAGAACCAGTGGGTGCTACTCAGCAACATTTTTTACATGGGAAGGCTCTGCCCCAACGTCTAATCCCTTACTCTTTTATAAAATTATACCATTTTTGACAGAACACAAATACTCCCATTGAAAAAAAATTTATTGGTACACCTCACACATACCTGTAGAGGTCTACAGCTTGTCATTTTCATGTAGTGTGAGTGAAGTGCATCTGTTTGAAAAATTTTAATTAAAGACAGGCTTCTGTTAAAGGCTTTGTTAAACTTAAGTGACAAATTTCCTTACCCTTTCCTATACCTGAATCCTTTAAAGGTACCCACTTTGGGCGGGGCCTCCCCATAGAGGCTGTTATGTGTCTCCCCGCTTGATTAAAGATAAGTAGTGTAAAGAGAGATGGTGAGATACATACAGCTAAGAGCTGTTACAAGGTGAGCTAAAGTTTATCAGCCAAGTGCAGTTGTCAGGCCTACCCCCATTTTTGTCTAACTTTTATTTTATCTTGAACAATAACAAAGAAGATAAAACAATGCAATGAAATGTTTATCTTGACAACTAAAAAAGATAAAAACAATGCAATGAGTCATTGTTAGTTGTTTCTTAATTACAGGGCTGTGCTCTGATTAAAGTTGTTTAAAGTTCAAATGCCTGGTATACATCTAGTATTATTTAAGCAAAAAGCAACTCCTTAGAGGCCCTAGGCATTCTAGAGCACAGCCCCAAAATATACATCTATGACTGAGTTTCAACTAAGACTCTCGCATGACTTTTCTTAAACGTACTCGAGAGTGTGATAAGATTTGGGGATGTCACTAAGTCTTCAAGTAAGGGAAACCAAATAAAGTGGAACGGCTCTTATAAGCAGGTTACCTCGAGATACCAAAGGGTGCTTGTAACTGGAGCTGTCCACATAGGGGAAATAATGTAAAAAATACAGCATTTGTATGGGAGTTGAGAAAAATGAGGTTTTGTGAAGGTGGCCATAAGTAGAGCTGTCTGCTTGTGCAAGTGTCTGTGAGAAGAGTTTTCACTGTAGCTAGGGGTCTCTTTTGGTTCAGGGTCACATCATAGTAACTAGGGGAAATCCCCAGCCCTTGATGATATCCCTGTTAAATATCCCTTGAGGTATTTGTGATTTGCATAAAAACCAATGCCTGTGCTAAAGACAATCATCCAGGAAACTTGCCCAAATAATTATACATGTTCAGTTATCGTTAATTTTTGTACAAAAGGCATCTACAGTGTAGTTCGTCAGTGGACACAGATTTGAACAGATTGGACTGTTGGGTGATTAAAAAAATAGTGAATAAAGCCAAAACTTGAACCCTCACAAGAATTTGAGTCTTTAATAGTTCTGTTTTAATAGTATAACGTGTCTCTGTTTCAAAGGGAGGCTAGGTGCAAAGCCTTTAAGAGAAAAATAATTTTTTGTCTCATGCAAATATAACTCATTTTCTAGAGAAAGTTTTAGGCACTTACACCCAAATGAAGGTGAGAGTGTTTTGAACTCGGAAATGGCCTGTTGAGAGTATAGAAGGGAAGAGTAACATGGAGGGTTTTTAGTTTGAGCTCGGTTCAGCTTTCGCGCGGCTTTCTCTCTTACTTAACGAACCACAAAAGGAAAAATTCAATAATGTAAAATAGCTATGCAGGCTACGTACTAAAATAACAGCAAGTTTTTGTAACATTTGGCATAAGCGATCATAAGCCTCCATGTGGAGTAAAATACAGATATATTTTTTCCGAGGCATACCCTCATTAACCCTTTCAAAATGTATCTAAAAAAATCTATGTCATGCTATTTTCTCTCTAAGGGTAACCGGTCAAGTCGGCCGAAATTTTAAGAAAGAGTATGTGTAATATTTCCCGATAATATATTGACTTAGTCAGCGCTAAATGCGAAGCTGCTGACAGTATTAATTTATAGTCTGCTGAAACACAATTTAAAATCGTGTGATGCTAAGCGGTGAGGGCAATGAGAACGCTGAAAAAGCAACTTTGCACATGCAGCACACTTTTTTGTACATTTCTTGGCCGTTGTTTTGCACGACTGCATCGTGATGCTTCCAGAAACTTCCTAGTTACACGTTTTATGGAGGGAATGTCGTAGGTGTTCTTGTTTACTTCTTTTTCACTGCCGCTCATTTTCACCTTGATAGCCGCTAGCAATTCTCATTTTCACTCCGCCGCTACAAAATTTTCATGTTGTTCTTGCAGCGAAAAATGTCTCCTTTGTTTTTTATCTTGTGCTCTAGCTCTCTGTCGCTCTTTTTCTCGTTGAGCTCCGCTAGCCTGTCGCCTACTTTCTCTTGTTCCTTGTCTTTCTCTTTCTCTAAATTCCAAATTTGTGGACATGACAATTAATTTAAGCTTAATACTTTAGACAACACGGATACAGAAACAATTTCCACCCCCAGTTTTCGTCTTTATTGACTCTTTAGTTCTCTGCTTCACAAGATGGAGGCGGCTATGCGATTTCCCGCCCAAATAACCTCGAGTTGCGTTTGGGTTGCCATACCTGTTGATTTATTTTACTTTGGTATGCCTGTGGTGCGGAGAACGTGCGGTCGGACGCACGGTCACGTGATTACCAAAATTTCTCGGATGGGTAGATTACCACATTTTCTTAGGTATGGGGCTACGCTCGTGGAGCTCCGCTAAAAGAAAGTATCCCTAAACAATCAGAAACCACTGGGTAGTTTTCAGTGTAATAAAAAAAGTAACGAAAAAAACATATTCGGTGTAAGAAAACATAGCAATTCAACTTGTGAACAGAGGTGAAAGGAAAGGAAAAAAGTGCAATAGAATAAGCAAAACGAGTCGCACAGTATAAAGCTTTTATTTACATTAACACACTAGGTGGTTTTTTACGCTAACTATTGACTAAAATACATAAAACCTGCCACAAATGTCTTTACTGAGACTTCTATTTAAGAGCATCGGAAGATCTCATACATCATTGTGGACACCGTACCCCTTTCACTGCCAAATGAAGCCAAAGGGAAAGTCGACGAGATTTCCAAATTTCATTTTGTGAAATTTTGAAAAACAAATAACACCATGTGTAAGTACAGGCAGAGAGCTTTCATTTGAATGGTCACATCATAGGATTTCGTCCGCAGACTCAAAAGTTAGAGTCACCTTACAAAACTCCATCAAACACCTTGGCAGTAAAAGGGGTACTACTTGTTTCTAGCTCCAGTTAACCTGAGCAACGACGAAGACGACAGCAACGAGAACGGCAAAAAAGCAATAGGATTATAGGCTATGTTCACATTATACCAGATAGATATTCGTTCATCCAGCATCGTGTGAACACCTGTCCCGCGATATGGGACTCTTCACTTTAGAGATCGGCGCCGCGCAGCTTCGCGCCTTTACAGAAATCGCGCCGAAATCACCGTTCTTAAGTGTGAACAGAAGCGCTATCCGAAATGGTTTTCGTGTCGGTGCAAACGCCATCCAGTATAATGTGAACACTGCGTTAGATTAGCAAAACAATACTTGGCACATGCATCAGTCTTTTTTTTGTACATTTCTTTGCCGTGGTTGCACGACAACGACGTGAACAGGTCTCACAAAAAGACAACGATTTTCTGATTCTTTATGTTAACTTAGATGCAGTCCTTTAAAATTCAACCCCATAAAAATTCACCAACACTTGACAAATATACTTGCAAGATATGGAGTAAGACCGATGAATTTTGAAACAGCGTGAATTCACTTTTCAAGAGACATTTTCCGCCTCACTGTCGTCGTCGTCGTTGCTTTAACTCCCCAATGTAAAGATCACTAGTCTTAACTGTATTGCCGGTACCGAGCTTAGAATGAATACAACCTTTCACCACCTAGTTACACTAAAATCCTGAAGCAAACACGGTCACTAAATTGCTAACGTTACTTCCTAAAATACGCTATACAATGTAAAAAGGGCTA